>CALYDF020003426.1:0-16416 GCA_944474145.2 Dicrocoelium dendriticum
CCATCGAGCCAACTAATCGGTGTATCTTTCGACACAATGAGGTTTCACAGATCCAGCTCAATTTTATTTGAGGGGTAAGGATCGCGATTACAAGAATTGCACGTCCAATTTTATAACAAACCAATATCATTCAACGGATGAATTATTCGATAGCGATTAGGTTTGCTACCCCGATTTTAGGCTGAAAGTCTTGTACATTGTTTTCCTTTTAAAAAAGAGATAACGCATGTAAAAATGTTCCTTGTGGTACCGTAAGAAACCGAGTTCACTATTTAAGCTTAAACCGTGGTAAACATTTTGTCTAGTTAGCAGTGGGAATATTGAGCACAAATACTATATTTTCATATAAAGAAAAATTAAATTAGAATTAATGATGTATGTTATAGGAAGGTAGAGTATTGTGAGTCATTTGGTTTTATATATGCAGATTTTTTCTAATGTCAGCTGTCATATTAACGACAACATGGGAATGTTGTTCCGCCTCCTGAAGTCCTTTCAGTTAGTTGTGCGAATGAACCGATGCGCGTACACATATGAAGACAACACGGTGTGCAACCTGAATCTAGTTTCTGCTCCGTCACTACAGGTTTGAAATAATCGTGAGTTTCCTCATAGTTTATGTTTTGCAATCCAGTACGCAAATTTGATTCCGGTCTTATGAAAGGCATGCGATTGTTGACGGTAAAATATTGTTTTGCTTCGCGCAAAGAAAAATTTGGGAATACGAAAATCGGGAGTACAAGTAGACTGAAAGTATTAACAGCACTGATTTAGGAACTGCCCATCTAACTATGCTCTTTTTTCATGATAAGCTAATTATGATATTATATAACAATTATCAAGATTCATCATCAAAATTTATGTAATGTCTTTTTCTGATGCATGGTGTGTAGCATGTTATGTAGATATTAGTCAAATACTTGACAGTTCCAAGATTAATAACACACGCATTTTGTGCAGATTTATTTTAATAAATTTTGGAAGTATTGCTCTCATAGGGGACAAGTGTATTGGAAACTCACAGGGATATGTCCATGAATGAGACAACCTACTACGTATAAAGGAGTTGCAATGTTACAAGCCTTCCAATGGGGACACATTGTTAATCGGAACCAATTTCTTGAACAAACGGTGTTGTGCCTTATTGATTACTATGAATAATCCAAGGCTTAGGCAGGTGTTTATTTCCTACATAAACCAAATGCGAAATGAAATCGTCAGCAGCATATCATCTAACAGTGGTTACTTTAATAGGTCAAATGAAACTAAAGTATTTTAACAGGGTTATCCACTAAGATTCACATAATAAATAGCGGTGGTTGATCGAAGCATATGTGAATGGTGCATTAAAGCAAATTCAAATGTCACATTCCGTAAACCCGAGAGATAAATGCCGCGGAAATCATCATGGATATGTCAGAAGATACTGGTAGGTATGTTCTCCCAGTTATTGCAGCAATTTGCTCCCTTCCACCATGCTATTATAAGTAAATTCCTATTAACCAAGAAAACAGTACAACTGTTGATAATATTTAACGCCTTATTTAAGTCGGCATTATTCAGCAGTAGTAAAGTCAACACCGTGTATCTATTATAGTTTCCTTTGGAGAAGAGTTTAACTGAAATTGGTGCAGTAATTTCGTATTTATACACTATATGTTTAAAAGCAGATTTTAAGAAAGCCTTTATTATTAAGTTCGGTTTTTACTAAATAGGAAATGCACCTCTTCATAGGACGTTGGTGTCTGCCAAGATGTAAAAGTTTGTAAATGTGCCCTAATTACCTAGTACCTTAATTTAACAGATTTCTAACTTCTTATGTTCTAGGCACCAATAGAAGGCAACCAGATTAAGTTATATGAGAACGATCCAGTCATACTGCTTGCAAAATATCCTATTTCGACTGGTTGTGTAGCGCCACGCCAGCAATAAATCTGCGCACTCCTCCGTTTTCTTCCCGACGTACACAGTGTTATATAGTCGCACAACACTGGCTTTACGCGTATTAGTCTAAAGTGCATGAACAAAGACTCTCTACGTTATGGTACCGGAAACACGACCAGTGCATCCAATATTTTCCAATGTGTCTAATTTTTGGTAGGGTTCATTCAATCAACACGTGCAAGTCTTTGCGTTATTCAAAATATCATACGCAATTTTTGAACACAATTTCATGAGAATTAAACAGCCTCCTAAGAACCTCTCGCGCACCAATCCAACTAGTTGTGTAGCAGCTACAGTGAAACTTACTTTGCTTAGCGACAAACCTTATTCATTATTTAAGTATAAAAATTTGTTCCATATGTTCACATTGGCGCGGTCCACTGAGCTAGCTAGGAAACACTGACAAGGGAAAGATCGTGTGCCTTGCAGTGCGAGCTAAATAGCGATTCTAAAGGTACGCCAACTGAGCGACTACAATGCACACTTAACAGCCACCAATGGGACGTATTATTGTCGAAAGCCGTACTCACGTAGGCAACATATGATTGACTGCTTATATGATTATATGCTTATATTATTGGCTTATATGATTGGCTATTATAATCAAACGGTCAATCTAAATTGTTGTGAGATCCACCCAGCCGGCACGGTGTCCATCATGCTTTAGTGTAAAGCGAAATGTGGTTCACATGCAGGAGTTGGCAGTGTAAGGTTTGTGTTCTAACAGTGGATGATTCTCCAGACGAAATGCGTCTAGATGCAAACTTTAGAGACTAAATAACCCTAACAATTTATTTCTGGTTCTTCGTGGGACATGCTTCCATACTATCGATAACAGAGCGAGCATGTACTACTAACTACTGGTCAGGTTTGAAGCAGAGTTGTCCGAAATAATCACAACAGTTGGAGCACACATGGCGTTTTTCGTAACCCAGAAATTGCTAGTAATAGGTACACCGAGCCTTAGGAGGACGGCTAGTGACACCGTTAGCTAAATAACACAAATAGCCCAGAAAGCTTACCACAGTTTTAATACAGCAGGCGGCTTCCATTTTACTAAACATGTTCTCGGCTCGATCGGGGTAGTTACACTAAAGCTTTGTTCAATCTCCAGACAGCAATAACGAGTGAGGAAACCTATCTAAGTAAACTTGTATTGTTGTTTCGGTCATGAGGACATAAAAGATAAATCAGCAGCAACCTAACGGACACGAAACTATGAGAGACCATGTCCTATTGGTGCAAGTCACATAGGGTTTTGTACAGCATATCAGTCAGCAATTTTTCAGCTAACAATGGTATGCCGAAAGATATTAGCAAAAATATATTTTCTGCTTTTGCGATGCTGCAATGTCCAAGATTCTAAGACTAAATAACTTATTTGCATTAAAACATAGGAGATCAATCATTGGGACTTTATCTTTAAATCACTCGGCGTCTCGGTCAAACGCTCAAGTTTAACGTGCCCCAGGCATCTTCCTAACTCTAGGCACTAGGGGAAGCCAAAAGTTTGCGCGTTATGCTGTTCTCCATACAAAGTATTATTTGTCCTCTTGTCAGCATGGGAATTTAATATGAGCACCAATTGATTTGTGTTTCCTGGCTATTCTTTGATCGCCTTGTGAAACACCAAACCGAACACCATTCTGATTTTCCATGGACAATCCACCTCTTAATGAACGGCCAGCATTTGAATATTTTGCTTAAGATCAATTCTAGGAGAATGTGCCTCAGACAGTCTATAATTCGATTTATTCATTATTGTATATCGTTTTGTTGTTTGATAGAACCATAGTACTTAATGGACGGATCAAGAGGACGATCTTACAATTCGCTTTTAATGTTATTCGAGCATTCTAGTTTATTACGTTTTTAAATATTAAGCAATGTATTTTTATATGACTGCTAATGCAAAAGTGATAATTAATTAGTTATTCACTCCGCACAATACCCATGCAATACACTTAAGTTGGAATTAAAATTAATCCATTACAAATATTATTTGCATTTGTTAGTTTAATGTCATCTACGATCCATTTGCGCTAACTGGCAAAATAGACGAAAAAGGCGCATGAAATTCATTGCGTACTATCTAAAGTGGTCATTTATGCTTCATAACGTTGAAGCTCCCTACTCCCAAGGTGCATAGCTATGGTTGCTGTAGTTGTTTTAATTGCTACATTGCTGTATTTTTGTAAATTAAATATAGGTTGTTAGATTTGATACTTATGTCTCTCATTGTTTGACCATATCAACAATTGTTCTACGGTTTTATACAACCAGTTGGAATGACGTAGCTTCTTCGTGTAGTGCACAAATATACTATCTCAAATCAAAATATCAGGAACCATTTCGGTACAGCGACAAGGATTCCTCGTACCAGCGAACAATCGGTTGGAAAGCTCACAATATGTTAAAATTTAAGGGGCTCTAAAGAACAAGTAGACGATGCGACAACGTCCTTAGGAATATGGTTGTGTTGGTGGTGTATGGATTGACACCAGTGTGATTCCACCGCTTATAGTGAAGCCTTGTAGATCGAGGGCAATTAAGCGGATTTTACCCCTGAATGGAACAGAGAGCTACCAACTGAGTTCTGTCTAAGTGTTACATAACCAACAGCCTGTTATTGACATGATGCAGAAGACACAACCTAACACTCCAGCTCCCACAAGCTACTACAACAATCATAGACTCTTATCCTTGAACCGTTTTCTGGAGGGCCATATTCAGTCGCAACCCCATTTACTGTGGCCACCTCCAACTCATTTTCTACCTTTGGTAATACACGCATATTTTTAACAATTGCTAGCCTGAGTCCAGGCACACGGCTTGAAATGTTAGTGTTCTCAACGTAGCCTAAAATATCTTCATCATGTCCCCCAACTATCTCGGTATTTTTGATAAACATTCGTTCTCTACAATCCAAGATCCACACACTATGCCCATCTGTTTTGGTGAATAATTCTGATAGAATATTTATAGCTGAATTTTAGCGCCATGATGACATCTCTGACACAGTTAAATATGTTCGAATACGAGAGGTATATGAGAAATCAGCTTAGTCGTCAAGATGATGGCTGTGTAACTTATATGAATAGTTACTTGCAGCAGCAATCTTCGAGAACCCAGTATTGTACGATGTACAAGAATCATTATGGTTTACGATATCAGTTAATCAGCAACAGCTGCTTATGTGACGTATAGCGCGCCAAACCGAAGCGGAGAAGACCTAGAATTCTTGACGCTTGCGTTCGAATGCATCGCTAACCTACCATTTCGACATAGGATTATTGGAGGTGATTCCGAACAGCCTTCGATTTCATGGCCACTTTGAAATGCAAACACCTTATCTCTTGTATCCAAATGAATGGATGACAGCAACGCGCATCCAAACATACCAGGGGAGAAAGTGCTATGGATCTCACTTTTTATTGGGCATACCTGGAAACAGCGTTAACGCTCTTGAAGCATCTCTGATTAGCGAGCATCCCGTGATCAAATGCCGCCTAAGAGTACGCATGACCGATGTACAGAACACAATGTATGATCATCTGTTCAGTCCAGTCAACTGGAACTGTTTAAAGCACTCGGTACTTTTGTTGAATTGAGCTAAGTTATTTCTCTCTTCATATCCTTAGCATGCAACGGAATTGTTTTATAGTATACTTGGCTTCTACAGCGATACAGCAGTACCACTAAAATGTGCTTACCAAACCAAACATAAATCCGCTTGCAAGGCGTTAAAAGCAGCACAAAACTACATAAGATTAGGCAGAATTTCAGGTTAACTGCTGACTTTGCGCTATTATTAAAACAGTCCAAGGTCGTCGAAGAAGTGATGCACCAAAATGCTAAATCTCTTATTATAGAGGAGTAAACAACTCTGAACAGCATTAGCAAAACATTAAGCTAGGAAAACTAACCCGCGCCCGATGGTCTGCGTTTAAGCATCAATTTCATTTATATCACTAAGTTTGATAGAACATACAACGACGCACTACGTAACATCTGTGAAGCTTTCATTGTTTATTTTGCCGAATCAGTTATCAATGAATCATCAGACACACCAGTACTTATCATGCCACACAACAATAAAACTCTTTACAAGGTGGAATTCACTTTGGCGAAAATCACTGTTCAGGTCTCGCACGTATGCTCCTCAACGTGCGCAAGCAGTGATGGGAGCCCAGCTAGTTTAATGAAAGGCAGTGGCGGTGACTTGACTCTGCTTTTGCTGAACAGCTTTACACTCCCTTTTAACAACGTAGCAAACCCATACTCAATGGAATACTTCTGCATTATTCCGCACCACCAAAATAGACGCCGAAACTCGTTTAAAATAATTTGTCCCGTTGATCACACACCCATCAAATCTGGTGTACTGGAAAGGATAGAGAACGATAAGCTATTTTGGATTCCTAAACAAGGATAACATCACCAGCAATTCGCAACACGGCTTCATGCAAGTTCGATCCTGCGCAACATGCCAGATAGCGTTTTTAAACACAAAACGTCTGTCAAAGAAAACGATTGCAGTGTTGTAGTCCTGTTCCTTGATATGCAAACAGGCTTCGATGATGTGCCTCACAGAAGGATACTGAAAAAATTGAAGGCTAAAGCCATTGCAGAACCGATGTTTTCTTGGCTGTATTCATATCCAATTTGAAGACAGCAGGTGGTGCGCATCGGCGATCATTTCTCTAAAAGGAAAGCGGTTAACAGTGGCGTGGTTCAAGGGAGTGTGCTTGGTCCTCTTCGTTTTTCTATATTTTAACTATATATTCCATACAATATTAAATGATGCTATGTTTAGCATTGCAAATATCTTTAAATTTGCCTTCTCGGATCCACGTGCGAATACCCAGGAAGCAGTGCGTCTCATTCAGAATGACTTATCTGCCCTGCACTCCTGGTGCAAACTTTGGCAGAAGTCTTATGCAGTGGATAAGTGTAATATATTCTCTTACGAATGCCAAATGCTGCCAGACAGATCATTACTACAAGGCGCACATATCTCGCAATGCATGACAGTTGGCGACTTGGGCATGCGCTATTCAGTCACGTTTAAGTTTTCTGTACCTAGTGAATTTCAAGTTTCACAAGCCACGAAGACCATCGGTTATATCTGTCATCATTTTTACCTCACGGAATCTCGCATATCGCTTTACAAATGTATTTCCGTGTGTGGAATACCGTGCATTGGTCCAGTCTAATCTGCGGAAATCTAACTAGCATGCTCTTGAGAATGTCCGGAGTTGCTTTACAAAAAAGCTATGTGGATATTCCTCAAAGTTGACATAGAAAGAGCGATGTGATAACCATGGATTTTACTCAGTTTGGCTTCGGAGAATGAAGCTGAAACCATGTTTTATTTAGAGAATCATAAACCGTCAAATTTACAGTCTTAATAACCGTGCTCACGTATCTTTAAAGAGAAGATATCCGATCCGTAACAAAGAGAAAACGGTCATGATTTAAAATTTTTCTGCCTAGACAACTGTCATGTGATGGTGAAGAATACTGGTTCAATGACAGAAAAAATAGCAGAACCATTATGATTAATTATATTACCTAATTTGAAAGTGCGCCGTTTATTTCTGAAAATGTATAAATGCAATGTCATGGAAAGGTTGTTCCATTATTTCATCTGTTCCTTCTAGTTCACAGTTTCTCGCATCTTTGAAGAATTTACAATATAGTTAGTATATTTTTAGTATATGTATTTTTAGTATACCCAATAACGCTGTAAACTTAACTGTCCCAGATAGTAGAGACTACGCGTGGTCATCTGTGAGAGTTGCAAGCTGTATAGTGTACCCTTTCATGGAATGCCCTTAGTTGTGGGAGGTATAACTGTGCATCACTGTGAGTACCAAAAAACAACGGAAAATTAATGAGGCTGTTCTGAGTCCGCTAACAATCATGCAAGTCTGTACTGAATCAGGAGCTAAACTGTGTTTTCCAGTTAGCCCTAAGGGGGAAACCACGACGTAAAACTGCAATTGCCAGCTAGAAATCGTAAATCACTTGTTATTAACATGATTTTAGCTATGCCTTTCTCGTCAGCGGTCAATAACTTCAGGCTAAATATTTTTATCTCACCTACTTCGGATTATTTACTTTTTGTTTACCATGGAATAGAACATACTCTGGAATTTACCATGGCTTTCCGAAAACATTAAAATATGTTGCCAAGACAAAACCGAACTTTTAAAGCCTATCTCTTCTATTCCGCTGTACCGTATTTTATTTCAAGATTTTATTATTTGTTTGACTACGCTGAATGCAGAAAAATACTTCTATCCACTTCTATAATCAAACGGTGTTAGTCGCGGATTGGGTTTCCTCCTTATCTTTTAATCCAGTTGTTTCATTTTACAGACCGGCTAAATCCCAGTTGCAAAAGTGAATTGCTTAGTTTCCATGAGGCATAAAGTTCCTGCCAAATAAAAGTAATATTAACAAACAAATTTAATCTTAAAATCCATACACACTGTTAGATGATGAATATCAGTTTTGACTGCATGACTTAACAAACACTAATTTTAGGTCAAAGCATGTGTTTACAGCTTTACGACGATTGGTATGCTCAGGTGTGATATGGTTAATGAGGCATGCATCATGAAGCAACGTTTAGGAATATACTAACATGTCCAAAGCAAGTGAAATTGTAACGGCACATTGAAAAGGAACGTAGATAAATCTCATGACGAAACCTGATAAACTGAGGGCATTAATAGTTTTGCATTGGACAAACAAGTCTGAATATCGCAAAACATATATTGCCAATGTGCATCGACTAAGCAATAACAAAGTCATTTGCTACAATGCATTTGGAGGTACTTGACGTGTCATGCTTACAAAACGTCCGCGCAAATTCAGTTATCATCCCATGGAAGCATAAGTTTAAATTATATGGGTAGTGTTCAACTTGAAAATATTTGAAGTGGTCTCAAATCGTGAGCATTGTTATTCACGTTTGTTGATTTTGTTAATCACATTAGATGAGTCACAAAAATGGACACGAAAACCGGTGCCAGTTTTGGCTGAATATAATGGGAAGAATAATACACCATTTTCTGTCCAGCTCTCTCCCATCCCTGCGCTCCACGACCGACGGTTTCGTCGTTGTTTAGACTCATCTGGTAGAGATAGCCGAGCTGGGATTGGAACTCGGCGCATATTGCTTGGCGGCTCTCGTCATGATCATTAGGCAATTGAGCTTCGCGAGCTGGTTTGGACACGGCGGTTAGAAGTTGGTTTTCGGCTTTTGACGCACCCGCCGTGTGTCTTGGGTTGCGGCAGGCAATCTTAATGGTGGCTTCGGTTGGCTTTCTGCCAACTAGGTCACTGGGACCTTCACCGAAGTAAAGACTTTCGGTGTAACTTTCTTCCATCCCAGCACTCCACAGCCGACGTTTTCATAGTTGTTTAGACTCATCGGGTAGCGATAGCCTAGCTGGAAGTGGAACTCGGCACAGTGTTTAGCGGCTGCCGCCATGATCACCATGCCATTGTGCTCCTCGAGCATTGCCTAACAATAAACGAGATTTCTTTGAACTCACATACATGTACTATGTAACCCGAAACTACAATATATAAATACGGCTTACAGTTGAGAAGCCAAATCACTAACTTGCATAATGCAAGTATCGAGACTTAGATATAATGAAACTGGCCACATCAAAATGTTGCATCTGAAAATTGCTCGCGTTGTAACTCCGCATGTATTCGCAGCCACGCCTAGGATTGAAGAAGCGTCATAATTCGTAAATCCTTGTAAACCATCTGGATATTATGTTATACTTTGTATACGTTGAAAACTAAAATTAACTCTGGGTCTTGCACCTAAAGATAAGTAAAAAGCTACGAGGAAACATCATTACAAGATTACTGAAATAACCATATTTTGAACCAAATCCACCATACGGTACAGCCACCTAAAGATTAAAAAAGAAAAAAGGTGGAATATGGGCAAAGGTGTGAAGCTAAATTTTGAAGCAAAATGCGGGGTAAAAAAACCTACACCTCGTCGACTACTCACGGTCAGGCTTAGCTAATAGTAGTGTGGCAACATGCGTTCTCGTTAAGTTAGGTCGCATGCATCTCCCATGTCATTTGATCATAACCAGCCATTACCATTTAGAAAAAGCAGAACGGATAGATAATGTACTTTGTAGAACCAGAACAGCAGGCGGTTGTAGCATAGCTGTAACCACAAATAAGTTTAGATTTGGCGCCAAACCGACTGCACACAAACGACAGCTGACGAGAATCCAAGTAACAAACGACGCCAGCTCTAGCTGGACCAGCCGTTGACACACAAGCGTCGCCCGATGCGTGTCACCAATAGCTGGGGTACAAACCAAGCGTTTTTATTTTAACAAGCGGGTCGAAAAACATAGGGTTCAACATTCTTCCGAGTGCAGCCTTTTGGGCCTATTTATTAAAGTGCCGTCCATAAAACCTTGCCAGCGCAGCCGTGCAGCTAGAGTTAAAATGGTCCTTGGGCAATGGATATTTGGTGGGGCATGGTGATGGATATATCACAACTAAAGAACAACAGAGGCATATCAGACTTGGTCAACTACTCTGGCTACCATAGAAGTGAGTTTTATACTACTATTTTGCATGCGTCTATGAGAAGACAGTGGAAAATTACAAAGTAATACATATTTTAGCTTGTAGACCCAATGTGCACAGCAGGTAAGAAGTCTCTTTTAAACTGCACAACGACCGGTGAAGGACGTAGTTGTAGTTCATTGACATAGTTGCGGTACTGAATGCATACGAGCTGGGATACTGCCATTTCCTCCAAACCTAGGCAGGTCATCGAGTGAAGTCAAGTCAAGTTCCATTGGCAACAAAACCCTAGGACTTGCACTTAAATGATCATTCTTCACCGTATCGTCGGCCCAGAAAAATAATATGGTAAGCAGAGAGTTGTTAAACATAGAACAAATCCATATCGCACTGTGGTGAAACAGTTATGGCCCGCGTATCCTACCTAGTAGTAACTCATGGCCAGGCTTGGAGAATTAAGGAATACTACATGGCAAAACTGAGAAACCTAAATGCAAGAAGTCTATGAAGTGGCAAGTCAGATGTTTTAAAGAAATATACAGCAGCTTTTCATCAGTATTTTTTCTAGAGAAATTAGTGGCTGATTTGGTACCACCGCGTTTCTTGATGAGCTCTCATGAGGCCAGGGAAATCCACCAAATTATTCGATTGTTTCAGTAGCTTAATGACATCTTGCCTAATTAATGCTCAAACACGTTCCGACGGTTTATGTATAATAAGGAGAATCCTCGACTATTGGGTATTAGCTTGACCCTGTACATTCCCCATCAACCATATTTGCAGTATTGTCAACGAATCCATCTTTACTCTGTATACCAGCGTGGAGAAAGCGGGAATTTTTAACCGGAAATATATGCCGCCATAGCGGCTTCCTGTTAGCGTAAGTGCAATAGTACTTTGTGTTTGGCTAAAACTGTCACATGTGAGATAGTTTGACTACGTAATACGACATGGCAACAAAATGGTTACCATAACGTGTTTAAGATTAATGCGCTCTAGATACAGGTGGACATCCGAGGTCTTTGAACATTCTGTTCATTCGTGCTTGCTATTTGGATTTTCCAAGCACAGCCGAAAAATCATCGTGCTGCTTCCGATTGAGAATCCATGCAATTAAATACCACTTTAAATAGTTCATTATAATGTTGTACAATACATACGACACTGGAAGAAAATCTTTACCCATTCAGTTTCCTGAAAGTCAACATAGACCAAAGGAAGATGTCTCCTGTAACCCTGAGATTGCAGAGAACATATTACTTTTACGACTAAAATACAATGGAAAACTCACTGCAATAAATCCCAATTTCCCATCAGCTTCATGCTCCAAGTCACACCTTTCCTGCAGCTAAAAAGCATATTCACTTCTCCTTTAGACTAATGGTATGATTTAGCCGCAAAGATAAGATGTTTGTGCACGCCAAATCAATGTGTATTTACTCGATCTCTTTTATAAGTGAATCGGGTATTTTGACCAGACGACAAGACGCCTAGCTGACTTGGTGAGGAGGCACCATGGGGTCTAACCTATGATAGATTGTCGAAAGTTATGGGGTAGGTACCCGGCAGGGGTCCAAATAAGGCGCACCACTAAGGAGACCTAGAAGATTGGGATATCGGTTTAGTGCATTTCCAGACATGCCGGACCCTGCTGGCTGTAAGTGCGCTACGACGATCTACCTCAAAACGTACTCCAAACTGTCCTGTACCCTTTAGTGATTCTCGCAAGTTAATCAGCTAAGCCATCGCCATTCAAGTTGCCACCATTTCTCATGCAACCAATTTAGTTAAGTCACACAACTGATATTTCAGGCACCGGAAAATCGATCAAAGTGCATCCATTGGTTTTTACTTGAATCTCCCGAGGCCATTGCTTTTCGACTATACAAGACACAATTGTGCGCTCCGAAAGGGTTTGCTGAAACAATCCAGCATAATGCGTGCGATCAAATTGTGACGTCTGGCTCATGGAGTCATGTGCAATCGCAGTTGTGACCTAACGGACAGCGGTTTTGCTTGATCAGTGCTTGTGCACTGAACGTATTTTGACAACCCTAATTTGCTTCGAACCGTTTGTCTTTTACCACAGTATATTCCTACAAGCCAAAGGAAGTTTTGGTAACACATTTTGGCTTGCATCAACTCTTAATTATAATGATATTTCCATGTGCCACAGAAGTAAAATGTTTTGAAAATACACTTTGACCACAGAAACCCTGGTGTAAAGGATAATTACAGCAACCAAATTGGAGTATTGTTCCATCATGCTAGCGACGTAAGCCAGATTAAGATCGTGTGGAACGGAATATTGGCTAATGTTAGCACTGTTCTACATTGTCTTACTTTCTTCCATGAGTGGTATATTGAGGCAAAGCGAATGCGGTAGTGAGTGAACCATGATACATTGGTCAGTAATTTTCCCCGATACAACCCCAACTATTGCACTTGAATTTGGTGGCAACAGTGTCGCTGGAATTAGAGAAGCCATTAGCTTGCAACTGATTGTTGTATGAGTGCCTAGCTCTACGCGCATGACTTGGAAAAGCAATTTCGATTTAGGCTTAATTAGAGGAGATAGACCGGATTTCTGCAATGGCTAATAATGCGGCGCGATGCTATTGTAACTCATTCGCTTCATACTCGTTGCCAGTTTGTCAAATGTATTTACCACGATATCGTACATTTTACAGATTGGTTGTTGCAAGTTATATGCATAACTAACTGGAAATTTTAATGTTACCATTATCCGTCACTTTATTGAAGATATGGATGCATGTGTGACAAACGTCTTTACCTTGAGAGAACTTGCGTGCTAATCACTCACTTGTGCACCCGTGGTTTTTTAACTTTGCTGCAGCGACATTTTGTCGCACACATTTGGATTCATACTTATTCGTCGTTAATTTAAAAGCTTAAGTTTTTGATACTAGTTTCCCTGTTATACTCCAGTGCATCCTACATTTACCCTGAATTCTAAATTCCGGGCGGTGTTTCACCGATATCCAAGCACCAAAATTTGCCTAACTCCAAACATCGGAGACATTGTTTGATCTCACCCGATTGGACATTTCAACAGCCTTCAGACGAACTGTCACTCATTCGAATCCAACATGGCTTGGTACAGCTACAGGTCTCAACGCAAATTCACCCGGCGCGATCCATAGGCTTAACCACGAAAATTCTCCATCACACGTTCGTGCATTCTGCCCTATGTTCAAGCGGATACATTTGACTGGCACGTCAGAGAGGCCAGTCTGGGAGCACACAACTGCAACTTGAAAACTGTGACCTTACCGACAAAGTCAGGAAGAGAACATCGTTTTACCTAGATTGTCAGTCATTAAAATGGTTTGTAAAGTTGCTCAACAAGCGCTATACCCAGTGTGCCACAGTCTGGAGACCTATGTGGATCAAGTTCCAAACTTGTTAAGGGGGCATTTTGTGCCGTAACATTTGCAAGTTCATCCATACGAGATGCCTCCGAGTTAAACCTAGTCAGGCCAAGTTATTAAACAAACCAGACTCGCTATGGTTCTGTGTGGAATGCACATCGATCCCACTGATAAAAAGCGTGCTCCTATTATCTCAGAAGCATGACCAGCTACCAGCTAAGTTTGAGGAAATAGTGACTACAAAAATCACTACGGTTGGGGTAAGAACAGCGGACTGTGCAACCCAATCCTCCCCTTTGGTTGTTTCTTCTAAACCGCGAGGAACTGCTAATAACACCGTAAGCAACATGACATTTAGAGTCCAGAACATCAACAGCTGTCCCAATACCACACGTAGCTCACATTTGACTAAAGCGGTTCCAATTTCGATCGGAGTAACTACATATAAGGCTACTTCCAAACTCCCGACGGAGTGCGTAGTAAAAGAGCAAGCCGGTACTAACGAAACTTGGGTTACGTTTGCCTTTAAGAAGAGCCGTCATTTAAAATTAACTTCACCGGCAAACAGATCGGAAACTGGGAAGCGTAGCGGAGTTTTGCTGGTGCAAGCACCACCAATTTCCTGCGGTACAACTCCGAGTACCTCAATCACTAATCACGACTTGTCGAAATATGTAAAGAAACAACTACCTGTACTGAACTTACTGTGCTCTACTATCCCAGAGTCAAAGTCGACATCAATAAAAGGCAGGAGTTTGAAAGACCTCAACCAGTGGTATATTATTACTAATTTATTCGGAGTGGTACTGAAAACTGCACACTTAATGCGTATTACACGACACCCCAACTCTAAATATTTCGGAGAGCCAAGACTTCTGCGTGTTGTGCTGAAATCTATCACTTAAATAGAATCAGTAATACTGTAGACAGCTAGTCTCAGGGATGAACACTGCTCCATCCGTATCTTTCCAGGCATCCCATGAGGCAAGCGTTATCGAGTTAACCGCACCTTAGAGGACTACCGGAAGGAAACTTCAACTAGAACCATACTTCTTCACGAAGTTCCTAAAACTGAAGCATTTGATGAGCATGAAATAACAATCCAAGCTAAAGAACTGTGGTGTTCTATTCGTGAAACACTATGCTTGGATGATGTGTTAGCGAAATCGTGTGTCACGACTGCGTACCTCCCCGAACTAAACATAAATTGGCCCGAGAGTGTAGAAGGTGGCCCGAGACTGTAGAAGGTGGTCCTTCAGTCAAAACAAATGGTCACACGGATGCTAAAAATCTGGTACATGTTCCGTTGCAGGCTACCATCTGAGGTTCGGCTGAAGACAATCAGCGATATGCCTCCTAGAGATGATATATCATAAAAGAACCAAACACGGTGAGATATATGAAAGAAAAATGCATCAGTATTATGTTGAATGAGGACATATAAACTGTAGAATATGATATTGACCAGACACCTTACTCTGTACCTCGAAGATTAGACACGGGACTAACTACAGGGAGGATAAATAAGACGTTAAACCATTCACCAAGTACACATCGAAGAAAAGGATTAGTCGCCGGCCACTCACTGCTCGGCGAAACTTCACATATGAGTTGTGCAACCAAGAAAACATTGCTTAAATCTTCGAAACTGTCATATATTTAAACTAACGCCCAAGGGCTCCTCAGTAAATTTACCGAGCTTCGACTAAGTGAGGTTGCGCATGATTGGGACCTAATTTCTATTACCGAAACTTGGTTACACCAAGTTGTGACTGATGCTGAGGTTGAGAAAGCCGGAATGTCACTAATCCGTCCCTACCGTCCCAGCAGTAGAGGTGAGGTCCTACACTACTATCGCAGCGATCTACAATGTACAATAGTTGATGATATGGAAGCACACGTTACCCACTCACTGTGGTGCCGTCTCCGACTAAGACACAACGGCGCATGTCACGTAGCTGTCGCTTAGGGCCCCGCAACTTCCAATCCGGAAATGGATTCCCTCTGGACCCGTGGCCTAAACAGAGTAACGCGCACTAGATAAAGCCACATTCTCATCTTCGGGGACTTCAATCTACCCCATCTGGAGGTTTTGACATCACCCAGTGTGCAGTTCAAAGCAGACTTACATTCTCTTGTACAATCATGTCACCACGCCTACTATATTCAGGATAGCAAACAATCCGTTCACATTGGACCCTGTGCTCACGAATGAAAAGCTCATGGTTGACAACTTATTGCTGGATAATCCAGTATTTCTCTGTGCTCATGTAGTAATAGCGTTTAACTATGTGTGTTATGCGGAGTATCCATCTGAACACTCGGAACTAACTCATACATTCACACGCTACCATGTATTGAAAGAACGCGCCGACGAAGATTCTTGGGAATTCTCAAACAACACTCCTCTTGAAAACGTTTGAAAGGATTCGTTAATAGACCCAGAGAGCATCAGAGTCCAAGTTCCTTCGTCCCGCAAAAATGCCTTTACTTC
>CALYDF020003427.1:0-32505 GCA_944474145.2 Dicrocoelium dendriticum
AAAACTATTATTGGTCCTTAGTGGCCGTTTACTGATTTGATTCTTCGTTGGCCCAGTTCTTCAGGCTACGGTTACTCTTCGTCCCGATTATATTGTTATACTATTTCAATTTGTATTCACCAAAGAATGATTAATGTAAGCCGATAATTAATTAAAAGTTAATCTAGATATAGGTTGTCTATCGAGGTCAGCCACTTGATTAATACCATCTAGGTATTGAGTGTAAAATGGTGATCACTGTTTAAGTGATCGTTTCATACAGCTGCCCACTTCAAAAGTTGTGCCAAGAACATCGCAGGTGTCAGCACAGTTTTACCAGCGTAGCAGAAGTTATACAATTTCAGCATACGCTATGATGCAAGCATGCGTTCATTCTGAAATGCAATTGGATATAGACAGTCAACCTTTAGCAAATGTCCCGATCTTGAAGAGGATATTATTTTTGAACACCGAAAAAAATTCTTTTAACAAAAATCAAATATTCAAACCTCATGATAGGTTCAATCAAACTTTCCTGGGTAGATCCTGTTGAAATGTCGTATTATCCGTGTGACACATTTGATTATTTTTGTGTATTTGGACATGATTAAAAATATATCTAAATTTGTTAAGTGATAAGAGCTATGCAGTTAAATCTAATGCATCTATGCTACAAAAATCATATGGTTGCGAGACTTATCGGGTTGACCAAGGACTAAAAAGAAACACATTTCATCTCTGTAAGCCGTGCTACTTTAGGCAGCAAAGTCGAAGAAATTTGATCAGAAGGATAAGCCTGCTGTCTGTGACTAGCGACCTACAGTTGCCTATTCCGAGAAGGCGTTCCCAGGATACTCTCTTGTGCATTTGGAACGATGGAACAATGACGTTATACGGGTAAAAAGAACTAATGCTTAAAACTCCCTTAAGATGATGTTGAGGGTCATTTTGAAGTACACCTTGTGTGAATGGATTGCGAAAAGCAATCCCAAAGTTGGCAGCGATTCCGATTGAACCTTGGTCTTTCGATCACGAGGACCGTAGATGGTGCAAATAGGAATTGGGTGTTGCTCGCCTGAAAAAACTGCACTACTATGACACGTTTTGATGTTATAACATCTCACCAGATAGAGTTAGAAGGTATCGAACCCGGTCCTCGAAAACGGTCCACGTGATCGAAAAACCAAGGTTCACTTCAATGAGAATCGCGGTCAACATTCAGATTGCGCGTCGCAAACCTTCCGCACAACGTGTACTTCAAATTGACCCTCAACATCGTTCATTATTCCGTTGTGCCAAGCATTGTCCTTCGTGAGCCGGTGGCTTAGGGGTAGCGATCAAAACTAACATCCCAATGGTCCCGGGTTCAATGCCAGCTTATTATCTGATGTGAGGTAGTAACTTTCGAAAAGCTTCATAGCAGTGCAGTCCCTTAAGATTGTTATGGTGAAGCTTAGAAATATAAGTTAAAATTGTTAACTAAATTGGGTTTACACCAGTGAACTTACTGAAGTATACGATGCATAAACTGTAAATCTAAGGGAAATCAATAAGAAATGACGATAAATTAGATATTGGTAAAAATCTTGTCTCATCCTGGTGTACTTATATACAGGAGGTGAAATACGTGGAACGAACTGGAATTAGATAGCCAGTGAAATCTCATACAGAGACTTGTGTCTATCCATGGGTAATGGGTCTTGTAAGGTGGTGCAGCGAAATAAGTGTGCGCTCAATTCAGGCTTTGAACTCTGCCAGCGTTGGAGCATATGACGGATGCCGTTAGGGCATTTCACTTCCTGCAAGCGCGTAGGGAAAAGAAATTCCCACGGCATTCAAAACGACTGTGCTGCTCTGGCAGCCTGAGATGTTGGCTTCTCATAATGTTATTTTGATTGAGTAATGGCAAGTAGCGGCACGAGTGTTTGGGATCTTACAAAATCTGGTAGGTTAACTTACAATCACCGGGCTTATTGGAATTATTTTGTGGAACTTATTGAAGCCTTCCATTTGATCTCTGAAACAAAAATTTATGGATCATTGTTACGCGGTGTCCTTCTACAAAATTCGTAGCTCCGTTTTGTAAATTGCACTTTACTATGTTAAGTCACGTTTGCATCACTTTTCCGAACTTCCGAAGAATAGCCCTGCAGTTCCTACTCGAGACTTCTTGGAAAAATGCATATACTCTTGGGTTCTTTGGTTGGCGTGATAGATTGTATCTTTCGTTTGCTGGATTACATGCTGATCTCTATCATCATCCACTTTTCATTCAACGTGAATTCAGCTAAATTGTTCGCAACCGTTGTCGCAATCTAAGTCGGCAATAGAAACGTATAGTGTCTACCGAGGCAGATCGCGAACACAAACGTTTACCCGTGAGCAGTTCCATACTTACCGTCCCACAAAGTGGTCTACGGTCCATCAGTGACTCAACCCAACCTTCCTTCCATTCAGGTTTCTATAACAACTTATTACCTAGCCATCTTACTTTTCCCAGAGAAACAACCCCGACTGATGATTACGATCCACTGACTTTACGCTCTGCTAGCTCTAATGACATAGACAAATGCCTAATGCATGAGCAGCTATGGGAAGCGCAATGACGGAAAACACCACGTAACTAAGATCTGTATGTATGAAGATCTGTTGTATGATATTAATTGTAACACACAAAATGTGAATTGGCAGCGTATAATTGGCCTGACCCGTATATCACTATGCACTAGACCGATTAGCGAACCATATTACTGGGAGCAATCAAAGGGGCTGAATGTTGCAAACTGGCTAGGAATTTTTAAATCTCCCGATCAGCAAATTGGTTAGAAAAGGTACTCTAGGTATTAATATGATTTGCTTAAACGGGATTCTGCTTTTGTTTGCGCGCAAAGGCAACATGGCCCATTAGGTAATGCGGATATTTGTTAGCAGGCTATGAAGTAAAGCTTACTGGCGAATACAGACAATCTACTTTTAACTAAACTACAACAGCGCAAGCCAATCAAATATATGTTGTGATAGGTGAACGTCCCAATTCATATTTCTGGAAGTTAAAATGTCATTGCCATAATTACCGATTAGAACGAAACACAAACAATGGAAAATTTTAATGAGATATTGCTGTTGTTCTGTGTTCAACAGATGGGGTTTTCTGCAGGACATTTACGGATTTTGGATGGAAGTGACTGTGGTGCTAAAATCCTATACTATATGAAGTGGAGTCAGAAATATTTCCCTCGCACATTCCACAGTACTTCCAACTCGATGATTGTAGTCTACACAGGACCGCATGCACATTTTTCAAGTTTCAAAGCAACTTTCTCGCTCAGTAAGTCCCGACATCTTACCACACGCTCACGTTATGTAGGTAGAAATAGTCTTTTTTAGTCCCTGTTATAAATCCACCTTTCATTGCGTTAAGAGACGCATAATATAAGAAAAGAGCAAAATAAACATGAGCAGGTTTCTTTCCTTTAGTACACCACGCTCGTCTAGGCGTAGAACTATGACGAACTAATGTGCCACTATGGTGTTTGATATATGCATTGGCCATCTTTGTTAACAGCCGGCGGAAAAGTCTTCCATGACTAGAGCAAAGATTCCAAAACATGGTGGCCTACGTATGCGAAGTAAAAATTATAGGGAAAACTGCGAAACCATAGCACCTTAACGCATATTTTAATATACGGGAATTTTTACAAGTATCTTTTTATATTACTTTATTTCGCGATGATGATTGATACCACTTCTAAGGAGCTCCTCTTTGACTTCGTCAGCAATGCGCGTTCAAATGCGTAGAAAGAAAAATTTTGTATCTCTCGGAAATGCAACACATTCCGCTTCTGCTAGATTTGGTAGCTTCTTTACTATGATGTGAAATCCAATATTTACATTTTATTTCCTTCAATTTTAAGAACCGCTACTGTGATTTAGTTTTGAATTGAATTTTTGTTACCAATTAGAGCATAATGTAATACCAGTTTATGCATAACTTGAGATCTAGATAGGAATTTTCCTCGCCACTTAACTTGTTTTGGTAGCAGAAAATATCGCTCCAGCAACAGTGCCATGCAGAATTTACTGATGACATTAATATGGGCAACTAATTAATGGCGATGACGATACAATCCAACAAAAATGGAGTATAAAATGTCTGCTTTATAATATTGGCTTATGAAATCAACCATAAGCAAAGCAGTAGCCGCATAATAACTTTGATTGGATCTACATACATTTATAATGTACTAAAAAGGACAAATTTAAATTTGTATTGAACTACCATGGGTACACCACTAGTGTGTGATCAATCTAGTGAAGTAGAGAAAAGCATCCCGATTATAATGAAATGAAAGGAAAACAAGTCTACAATGCTTTCATTGAGGCAAAACTCTACTGATGTTTAAGACATTCCCCCGGAATCAAAAAGTTAACTTACTAGAAGTTAGCTAAACATCTCCTAGGGTTTTTTAATAGTACGACAACCTGAGGATAACCTATAATTAGTCGCATGGTATCTTCAACAGAATGGCACGTGGGACTTCCTTTTATCAGACAAACTACCTGACTATGACACTCTTCTATCGGAATTCTAAGTTCACTAATTATCCTAAAACGAAACCAGCTAGATATTATGTAGAGAGATTTAGCATGTGTGCAACAGAAGACCAGGAATTCATGTAAATCCTTCCTGCATAATTGAAAAACTATTTGATTGTCCGAGGTTGGATAGAAACGCCTATCCGATTGTTGGATTTAACACTTCGTGTTTAAAATTTTCGAGTACATTCGTCTGTCCGAATCACCCTATTCAACTTTACAAGATTCGAAGCTGCGAAACCTGTTCTGATCTCCAAGGTTTATGAAGACGCTTCCTCTTATAGAGAACTGATTGAAGCTCAGTACCGAGTCCAAGCATATCTTTGGTTTACATCTGATACCTTGCATTGGTGATCACCTCAATTTGACACTTTACCCTCATGCTCTCACAATGTTTGACCACGTAACGATGAATGCTGATCTCGACTAGAAAATTGGTTGAAAGATCCAGAATCTGCTCTATTTCAACGTGGCTGGACATGGAATGTTGAGAATAGGCCATCATTGCGCTCACAAATACAGACAGTTGAATTAACTAGTATAGTGGATTTTCCATTAAATGCAAACTAACTCTGTTGGCACAATATGATATCTGCATTTTATTAGGCCGAGGAAGTACTGTAAAATTTAAACAACGCCTTACTCTATTACTTAGTGCTGTCAAGAGATTCAGCCACTCCATATGCTCTCCGATGATCAGCAACTATATTTGTTTCCATCCACGTTTAACAGCACCGGTTAAAGTATGATGGTACTGTATTTAAGACTCCACAACGGAGTGCCACTAGGGAATTCCTCCGTCTTCCAAAGATAAAGATGAAGTAATCGTGGGAATCTACCACACACGATGTTGGCAGATGCTTGATCATTTGGCAATGACGTATCAGACACTGAGAGATCGAAAAATTGTTTGCAGTTACCTTATGTAACTGAAACACCATACCGCAATAAGACTTTATAAGGTAATTTTACTCAAAGGTGTATGGCTGTTTGGAATGCCGCTGGGATTTTTTCTCCATTCTTGTAAGCCAACCGCAAAACGCCCATTCGATGGCATTCTAATGCCTAATGATGAAGCACACACGTACTTATAAGATGTAGTTGGACAGTTGCTAACGGTTGTCAATATAGCATGCAAAATCCGCGTGCTCAGAGCAAATACATGTCATGCGAATCTGCGGTTGTATCATATCGTTGAACCTATCATGCTTGTATAATTATTCACACTGACAAACTTCGTGATCTATTTAGCATTAGCTTGGTCGCTGTTGAGAGGAACACGGCTTAATTTATTTCCATTACCAACAAATACAGCTTTGCATTACCCAGTTGAGTCTCATGAGTGACTTAATCTAACGAAATATTTTTTACACTGTGATTAAAGCCAAAACAGTTCCCTTTCATCATTTTCTTAAAAAGCTTAGGTAACTTCTTGAGAAAAACAAAATCGATTGTCTTATTCATCATATCAATAGACTGAATAAACGAAACTCACCAAGTGTGCTTGAGTCATGAGTGGGTTCCAGTTCGACCAATGCAGTGTGACACTACTCGCGTTTAGGTGGATAAGTGGCCATGAACCATGATAAAATAGTATGCGAAAGGTAAATAATACTATTTGATGTCAAAATAATTAAACACTTGATGAGCGAATTGTGATATAGCCAAGATTAAGGGATTTAAATTCGTTTGGGCAAAAGGGGAATTTATATCAATAGGAGTAAACATTTATTTGGGCGCTCCGTTTCAAATTGCAGACAAAACAGCAGATTTAACCATTTGCTAATTTCACGGGATGATTATTCATCAAATTAAGTCACGTGATGGCCGAGACAGGAAGTAGAACTTTCGAATTAATAAATACGTTGTGCAGTATCTACATGAGCTAAGTTGCGACTAGCCAAAACAGCCTAAATTGCATTGTAAACGCAAGATAAACCTATCCGACTGTGATAACGTGCCAGTATTCGCACAGTACAGAAGATTCGACGTTGAGCTACAAAGTAGTTAGATTTATGGGTATAACACCAATCCGAAATAAGCTTGGTAGTTTAGGATTGAAGGACAACATAAAAATTATCCGCAGATTGAAGTTATAACATTATAGTGGATAGATAGCTAAGTGGAGAACAGTAGCAGGTTGAGTTAAATGGTATAGGGGGAAATTCGTCACGACTTCACTCACAGACTGCAATCACACTCCCGGAAAAGCACTATACGGCCGTTGCATGCGTTCGGGAATCGTCAACAGTGTGCCTTATATCCGAATCTGGTAGGAATCGAACCTATAACTCGATTGTTGCCTGTCCGTGATTGAGACCATTGAGCTACGGAAGACGGAACGACCATCGTGAAAAAGTTACTATATATAATATGGCGCCGCTCGCTATCCACCGACTCGCAGGTTATTACCGGGCAGAGGACAGCGTAACCACCTCACAAAGCGGCGAACTTTCTAAACTTAAGTCGTTAATGAACTTACGGCATTGTAACCCTTTTGGTCTACGTGTTAATTACAGCTCAGATTCAGAGAGTTTGCGCACTCCTGCCAATTCCCGTAAGGACGAAACGGCAATACAATGCCTTTCCGGGCTTTTGATGGCTTCGAGCCTCAAAGGTTTATAGACAATATATCCGCAAAAATTATATCTGTTAAATAATTATATTATATATATATTATTATTATTATTATATCTGATTATGTTGCTGTGGTACCGTGCAATCCGTTTTCGTGCTAAATTTCTGAAAAATTCCGAGTAGAACTTCGCCATATTCAATTTACAGATTCATCAACGAGCACGGGGGAACCAAACGGTAAGTTTACATGAGTATTGCTCGTCTACTCCAAACTTTTATATTTAGCTAACAAACGGAACAGTGCAATTAGCAATAAGGCAATGCGGCAATGATTTATGACCGGTAGAAGAGCGAATGCTTGCCAGGTCTTGTAGAATGGTTAGGGTGCAAGTCACAAAAGTTAGAGAAAACGTGTTAGTAATAGAATGTGCGAGATACATCAATCATCACTGGGTGTTGAATAGCAGAAGTGCGCGTATTCCTGTCTGGATTATGACGAGCTATGAAACCGTCCACTGGGGGCATCACTAGTATACATGTGTCAGATTATCGTCAAGGCATTTTTGCAGAGGGAAAATGTGGGGGCATTAATTAGGTGTGCCGAGAGGGCGTTTCAATTCTGTGTTACTTATAAGGAGGAAACTTTTCGGCGACATTCCAGTCGATTTACTACGTGAGTAGTTTAACCTGACGAGCCCTCAGAGATATGTTTAACTCAGTTACGTGAGAGAGTGGCATGCGCGCTTGAAGCTTTTCAAGATCTAATACAACATTATGAACTCGCTCCTTAACGCCGATAACGGCCGCTGTATGTTTTGAAGATTTTCGGCATGAGTGGATAGGGAAGGCTGGACAAAACTCTGACGTTAGTTGTCGCACTGCGTTGAACAGTATCGAGGGTGGTGATGTGTTGCTTTTGCCAATGATTGCTATGCTTCAATACCATATTCCATGTGCGGCGTCACGTACGCACCAAGCATATTCGGAAAGATTGAGATGTCAAACATTCTGAAAACTACGAAAGAGGTCGAAATGATGGTTTACTTTATTCGCTGCCTTCTCAATCTAGTTCAAAAACCCAACTTCCTCTTTCGCAGGCACACCAACGTTACGCAATGAGAAGCCGGCTGTAGAATTTGCTCTGCATTTTGCAATATGAGCTGTTGAAATGCAGCATGTTCCTTGTGGACACCGTGCATGCTTTTTCCAGGTCTTCCAGTAGGATTGTGTGATCCTTCACTGAAGCAATATTATGTCATATCCTTAGATCGACTGCAAGTAGCAGAGAGTTAAAAGATAGTACACTTCCAATTTCATTTGTATAAACCAGGAACCAGCGTAGCCTGAGTAACGAGCCTTGCGTTACGCCGCACTGAACATCGATTAGTGCCGACGTGGTGCCGCGAACCCTCACATTCCGGTGACATTGAAAGTCGCCCCTCCATCCCAGATCAAAATCGCCGGTACCATAATTCGGGAGTTTGTGCGGTAGAATGTGATATCCCAGGCGGTCGAATGCCTTTGAGAAGCCCAGATAGGCTGCACTACTTCCACAACAGGGTGCACAATTTCCGTCCAACTTACATGAGCTATCAAAAGTTTGGTATTACAGGAACGAGTTTGGCGAAATCCGTGCTGTTCCGGTAGGAGAATTTAGTTATTCACCAGCTACTCCATAAGAGCCTTAGGTACAACCGACTCCAGGATTTTGGAACTCACCGGAAGGGGTGCTCTCAGGCCATCATGCACTGATTCTGCACGTCTACCACTCATGTAGACTGGAGTGATCATGCTGTTCTTCTACATCCTGGGGATGTGCATCTCGTTAAATATCGTTGAAAGTGTTGCCAACAGTTTAGCAAAACTCATGGCTGCTAGTTTCAGCGCCTTCGGGCGGATGTTCTTCGCACCCGGGAGCTGTATTCGCGCGACGAGATCAGCCGTTGCAATTCAACCGCGGTTGTAAAACATATATGGTGAAGGCCCGATTTCCGCATGTGCTGAGTAGGCACAATTTAGGATTTTTGCACACAGGAAGCTACGGCCAAATTCTTAACCAACATGGTTGGCCGCCTCTTATACCCTTTATGCTAATCTGCGTGCTGTGTGCAGAGCAGGAGTTCCGCGCTTAACGCAGCGAAGTTTGTTTATGTGTTTGTATAGTAGATTTTGTTAAGAACAAATTTGTACCACAACGTCCTCGCAGACGAGTTTGGTGCAGTGGTTCTGTTATGTTGTATAGATGTCCCAAATACTGTCGCACGAGGAGACGGTGGGTGTGCAATACTAAGTCCCGCAATGCCATGCATTTCCGTTTCCTGCACTTTAGGAACAGCTTCATATTTGGTTGGATCTCTAGAGTTTGTTTTCAGATATGATGATATTAAGCTGCTCTGGAGCATCAGGCAAAAATACTGGAATCTAAATATGGAAATTTTCGAGGCTCGAAGATTGTTAGACGATATATTCTAAACGATTATATCTGTTAAACAGTTCTATCCGCATATATTTCTGTGGTACAATGCAATCAGTCTTCGTATTAAACCTCCAGAGAATTCTGTTTAGAACTTCGACACGTTACTTTTACAGATTCATTGCCGAGTACAGAGCAAACAACGGGTAAGTTTCCATGAGTACGGCTCGACTAACCCCACTTGAATGGTTTTCATCAATTTCCCATTTAACAAACAGAACAGCGCAATTAGCATGGTCGCGCACACAGTGGATTATCGAGTGAAGGATCAAAACCACGAGCTTAGTTTCACACCAATTCTTCTCCTTAAATGTTTGCATGTCGCATCACTTCCATCAGATGAAGAGTCCAAGTATTGAGACAGGCATCTGCTCAGTAATAAATGCGCCATGAACGCAGCATAACTGTTCTCCCGGAGATGGTTTCCGCACTAAACTATAAAAGGCAATTTCATTTAGTTGTCGTTGGAAATACATGAAATTGTTGCTGGGTGAATTACAAATGACGGCGGAAGCAATTTTTTATGAGTTGCTGCGTGTATACCTATCTTCCACTGATATGTGCTTTTCCACTGTATGCAGGACAAGATTGACCAAGTATGCTGACAACTTCACTGCTTAGCCGCCATTAACCAGTAGTACTAAGAACCCACTTTCTTAAGATTGCTTTGAGAATTCTATTATAGAAGGCACATTGACAAGGTACGAACGATTCCGATAGGCGCAATCGAGGATAGTGTCTGCTGTTGTTCACGGGTTGACCAGTGTTCCTATCCACAGCGCAAGTGCGTATGGTACTGACGAGTATCAAAGGAAAGCTACACGTCTAACGGCTTTCCGTAAGTTCAATAGACGCCAGAGGGAATAAGGTTAAAGGAATCTCCATGGGAACGAATGAGACATTTAAATTTCGTATAATGGGAATGGGTTACGACATGGTGGCGCGCATGGAGTGAGATGGGCACCGCCGCAAATGGAAAATGGCGTACTACTTATTTTCGCAACAAAAGAGGTTGATTACGTAATCATATGCAATTCAGGCTGTTTCCAATCCTATTTCGTCCTGCCAAATTTACAGAAACTAGTTAATTATGCATGAGGCAGCCGTGCTTAACCCACTTTCCAGTATTTACTTTTAAGGTATTTTCAACAAGTTTGCCATTTTGCACGATAGATGTTAGTTAATTTGTTGTCCAATTTAGAGATTATATTGTAATATGACAGCATTATTGATCCATTCCTCGTCAAGGTTTGTTTTGTTTAGATAACTCGGTGCACTTCCATTATACTTTCGTAGCTTGTCTCATTCGTGCCGCGTCTTATTGAGAGGATATAATGGCGACCGTAATGCAGTTGTACAGCGCCACCGAATATCACTAATGTTTTCTTCATTTGATGTTATGCATTAGAAAGTGAAGCGGATTGTTCTGTATAGCCTTGATTTTCCCAGATGTTATATCTTCCTAAGTTTACCGTCCAGATTTGAATATACCGATAGTCAACGCTTTACATTCTGTCATTGTACGATGAATGTATGCTTAACTTTGTGAATAAATATCTTTGTGGTTTGTCCAATTAAGCGAGCTAGCCGTTACGCCGCGAATATCAAGGCTTGCATGCGGAATCCTATTTGCATTCTAACAAAAGCAAGATGAATGTGTAGGAAGTTTGTAGACAAAAACAGACAAAATGCGCCACATTGCTGACCGACGCATCTAAGACGAAACCTCCTTGTTGAATTAGTATATCCATTTAAGTTGTGTTATTTTTGTTGTCTCAACTACGCTTTCCGTGCTTGAAGCTGCTCGATCATGTTGCAAGTAGCCTTTGCAGGATTAATTAGCATAAACTGATGGATTTCGTAACATCGCAAAAGGTAATACAATTTATTATGGAGGTGATTGTTGAGCATGTTTTAATTATTAGGAAAAAGGTAGGAACTGGAAATAAACAATAGTTACACAATAATACCTGTTTGCAGTAGTACAATGATGTAAATTTTTCTTGCTTTTGTTTAATTGAAAGCCGGTTGCGTAACAATGTCTAGCTTCAAGGCCATTCAACTTTAATGTGCTTCTTGCATTTGCCTTCCAGAAATATCGATTCCAAGGAGAAAGATTTCCTACCTAATTGGACGCGGTTTAGATTTTTAAACTACGGATATATAAAATTACAAACATAGTTGCATCCTTGCAAATGTAATTTCGCCATTCCCTTATGCTACACAAAATAATGTTTCCCAATTGAATAAAATATTTGGTCTAATCATGTTGAAAATGACATCGCCGGGGTTCATGGGTACAGCTCGTTATGAATCCGATTTATGCGCACTGATGAGGAGGTCTAACAGGCTAAACCAGCAGCCTAATGCTTTTCCAGAGATATAAAAGTTTATCTGCTTTAGAATTGGCAGCGATGAAACTCCGACGAAGTATATCAAAAAAGCCCAAAACCATGAGTATACCAAACATTTTGCCCTAAAGATTTCTAAATGCTTTGTCGTGCCCAGCTACTGTCAGTAAACGTCGTATTACGGCGCTAACAATTTCCGCTGCGAGGTACGTAAATGGCATGTCAGTGGACGGTAAGACGTGCTGTATAACAGTTAACTTACAAATCACGATGGCCAGAAGCTGTTCCCTGTGGTCCAGTGGCATAAGCTGCTGACTTTCGGTTCCAGCTGCTGATGGCCTTGGTTTCGTAGCCTGGCTTATCCGCTAGAAGCGCACAAGTGATGATGCACAAGTGCCTGGAACTGCAGACTAGTGCTTCTCCAAACATGTGAAAGACTAGCTGATTTAGAACTGGCTGCGATGATACGTGAATTAATTATACCAAGTTCCCCTACTCATGAGTCCATCAAAAGTTCGCCCTAACAGTTTCTTAATGCTTTGGCATACAAAGCCCCTGTCAATAGACGTCGGATCTATCGAGGCCAACTTTGTCCTCTGTGACAATCATAAATTAGATGGCAGTGGATTTTAGTACGCGCTATACCGCAGTTAACTTGTAAAACATGGCGGCCAGCAGCTGTCCCTCGTGGTCCATTGGCATAAGCTGCTGAGTAGTGACGCAAGCTGATGGAATTCACGGGTTCGAATCCTGATGGATCCGATTGATGCGCACTGCTGATGATGCACAACAGGCGTTAACTGCCGTCCAGAGCAGTTCCGGAAATTTGTTGGACCAACTGATTTGAAATCTCGTGGGGAGAACACTCAACGAATTCCGTGATTATTTTTGAATTCAAACACCTGATGCTCTTTACAAGAAACCAGGTTCCTGATTTCTCATTTTTTTGTGCGCTCAATATCTCTGCCATAACCGTTTTCATTTATCTTCACATCTAGTTCACTTTTCTATAGGTGGTATTGTACGTGTGTTCCAGTCGTTTTAATGTACGCTTGTAGATGGCAGTTATGGCCAACCCGGCACTTGTCCACATTGAATGGATGTGCATTCTTCGATGAAAGATTCCGAGATTCATCGAGTTATTCTAGTAGATCACATGGTCGTCCAGTCACTCAATCACCCGCCAAATCTTAGAGATATCCACGGAGATTAAAGTTTTTGAGTTTATACTTCTCGTCAGATCGTTAATGCAGACTTTGAACATGCGAGACCCAAGTTCCTTGTTCTGAACTACACCGTACTCTAGTATGGCTGAAAAAGATTGAACATACAGGCCTGAGCCTGCATTTGTGTTGTGTAATTTGATTTGTACACCAAATATTTTGACTTAAAAGAAAATGTTTCGCCAACCCACCAAATAGAGAATCATTTGCGAAAATGTGCATACTAACGAACTAGTCTCTAAATCAAAACCCGGTGTACTACTGCGAAGTTTACATCTCCAATGAGGGTTTCTCATTGCGTCACATTCCCTAGTAGCTACTTTTTGTTTCACGGCCCCAAGGGCCACATGTGTGAAATTCAAACATACACTTTGAGGACGCCAATGAATGGAAGGAATAAGGATTAAAAACTGGAAAAGATAAACGTTTCTCGCCAATCCTGCAGAAGCTTTGCTGTTCGCTTTGCCCAACTGCTTTGTGAGTTTCATCACGCCTCGCTCTTAAATACACAAATGGTATATAATAGTGTATGATGGGATAAAAAACATTGGCTTTACAAGACCCATAGGATGGTAAATGCAAATAGATAAAAATCATTAGATTCCGACATGGAACTGAAATGCCAATAGTCTAAACCTGATACATCACACCACAATGTGTTGTTTGTCACTCAGATGAATGTCTAACAATTGTTTGAAGGCTGTAATGTGCGGAGCGTTTACCACATGCGTTGGCAAGTCATTCCATTGTGAACAGATTCTAAGAGAGTAAAAATATTTTCTACAGTCTAATCGGGAGTGTTGGATTATCAGCTTGAGGTTATGACCTCTCGATGGCTTAAATGAGGCTAGGGTGAGCAGCGATTTGCACGGGTGATCGCTTTCCGTTAATATCCGGTATGCGAGAATGAGATCTCCGCGTAGTCGTCGGTATTCGGAGGAAAACATTCCGATTAAACTGAGACGCACTTCATAATTGAGACCAGGTAATCCGCGTGTTGCCTTGGTAGCTCTTCGTTGGGGCTGCTCTAAGAGATGAATGTCTCGTTTTAACCATGGGCACCAAGCCTGGACGGCATATTCGACGTGGGGACGGATATAGGAGTTGACAAGCATGGGTACCAGGCGTCGTTCAAAAACACCAAAAGCTCGCCTCAAAAGTCTCAGGTTCATGTCCGCCACGTTCGCTGCTTTGGAATATTGGAGCGAATTCCCCAGACTTTCTTGCACAATGATACCTAAGTCTTTTTCTGTGGTCACGCGCCGTAAAACGTACTGCCCCAAGAGGTACGTGTTGGCAAGATTGCTGCGCAATGACAGTAGGTGACACTTGGCAGCATTCAGGGGGACGTGATTTATATCTGCCCATTTGTTGATTCTATCCAAATCATTCTGGAGGAAAGCACAGTCTGATGTTGAGCGAATAACTCTCCAGATTTTTGCGTCATCTGCAAAAATTTGCATCGAGGATTGAATATTATCCGGGAGGTCGTTAATGTAGACCAGAAAAAGGAGGGGACCAAGGACGGATCCTTGAGGAGCACCGCTGGAGATGCAGAGGGTTTCCGAGAGGGCATCGGCGACTCTGACCTTGATCGTTCTGTCGTGCAAATATGCTGCTAGTCAGGTGAGTAGAGAACCATGGATACCGTAGGTACGAAGCTTATGAAGCAGAGCTAAGTGATTGACTCTGTCGAATGCCTTCGAAAAGTCTAGGTAAATCACATCAAGGGGGATCCTTCATCAAGTGCTTTGGTCCATGAATCCCGAGCAAGAAGCAGATTTGTGAGACAAGATCGTTTGCGCCTAAAGCCGTGTTGGAGGTGAGAAATTAGCTTCAGACTCTCAAAATATCGTGTAATTCCATCTGCAACTAACGATTCCATTACTTTTGATAACACAGGGAGGAGAGTAATGGGTCGGTAGTTGGCAGGATCCGATCGCTTACCTCCTTTGTATATCGGAGTGACTATCCCGCTTTTCCACTCAGACGGAAGTGTTTGGGAATTGAGTAGACTTTGGAAAAAGCTTGCGAGGTGTGCTGCTATGGTGGGAGCAAGAGTTTTAAGAACTTTGGGTCTGATCTTGTCGACTCCCGGAGCGCTATTTTCTCTTAGAGACCGTAGTTTGCTAGTGACAGCTGCTTCGTTGTGCTTCGGATCCAGGTGTTGGTCCGACGCGGCACTCGTAATGGTATGACTTTTGACGCTGCTTGCGTGACACCGCTAATTTTGTCTTTTAGTTCGTTCCACGCGTCGGCTGCCGTGCTCTGTAGATTGAGGTCCCAGTTGACGGTTGTCGCTAGGCTGTGCAGCACGGAATAGTTGGTTATAGTTCGTCGGTTTTCATGTCTGATTTCAGTAGTATTGGCGTAACACACATAGGCAAAATTCAACACCGAGTGGTCACTGTTGCCTAATGGTGGATCGTATGAAATTGTCTCAATCATCAACTCTTCGTTGGTTAGGATTAAATCTAGAAGCGATGGCTTATTTGAACCGCGGTGTCTAGTTGGGCGGTGCACGTGGTTGTACAGAGCTGCTGTGTCCATAAACTCGAGAATCTTTGATTTGAAGTAAGGACCGCTAGAAGTCGCTGAGACAATTGAGGGTACGTTAAAATCGCCCATGATTAGACAATGTGAGTACTTTTGAGAAACTGCATAATGAAGCGCGTTTAACAGGATGTCATCTCGGTCTGCGGTGGAGTTCGGTGGCCTGTAGACAACTGCCAACAAACAAGCATCCCACGTCTTCTTCGAAGGTTCACCACCTCGGCCATTTAGCTGCATTCGGCAAAACAAAGCGTCGGAGACAGCAAGGTGACGTTCGTTAATAGCCTCACATCTCAGACAATTCCGATAGTACAGAGCAACGCCGCCACCGCGAGATGGACGATCATTGCGAATAACTGACATATCACTGATTTCGATTTCCGTGTCGAGTATGTCATTGGAGAGCCAGGTTTCAGTTACAGCTATTATATCCCAATTGATTGTGTTATGTCGATGGCGCAATTCAGGTAGCTTAGAGTTGAGCCCCTGAGCGTTTGTGTAGCAGCACTGTATCTGTTGACACCTTAGGAGCTCGGTTGGTTGTGGTTGACCGGCACAGCTTGTGCCGGTCTTCGTACGTTTTTTGTCACAGGCGTTTGCACATTTGTCTGACCTGATTTAGGAACAACCGAGTCCGTTTTGTCTGTATCTGTAGCCCGTACTTTGTTTAGGAACGGTCTTAAACCTAGTTCAGGTGGCCCACGTTTTCTGTTGTCGTGCCACGCTTGGACGGCCGTTGATACCATCTCAGGTGTAGCCACGGTGACTTTCAAAATTTTTGGCCTGTTACCCTGATAGTTTAAGGAGGCCGCTAGACGGGTGACATCGAAAGTCACGATATTTTGTATGTTGTAGAGCTCCGTTATGTACCTCCACTCTTCTATATCGTGCTTCTGATGTTCCTTTATATCGCCATGGTTAAGTTCTGGGACACCGTGGACCAGCACTACTTTCTTCGTCGCATCATGTCGTGACGCGACTGGGTCGGATTTCCATTTTTGCCTTTCTATCCATGGTTTATCTGGGAAAATGCGCGCGCTGAGAGAGGAATTTGTTAGCTTGTGGCCTGTCAGGAGCACATCCTCCAGGTCGCGTGTGTTACCAAATGTTACTCGTAATAACCGAGGTTGTCCTAAATGCGGCGAGGATGGATTTCGGGAAATGCGCGTAAGACTAGTTGCAGGAACGTTAATTTCGAGAGCACAGCATATCTCTGCCCAGCGGTTTTGTTCTTCCACTTGCCTACCTTTTAGCGACTCGCTCGTGGGCTCTGGCACATTTGAACACATAATTGTCAGAGGGTTTTTGTTGTACACTAACTGCTTATCCTGAGAGTTGTTTCTGGTGGACATTTGTCTAGGTTGACTACTCATCTTGTCCCTTTGGCAGGGAGAGCCTGCGCTGATACATGGCTGCATACGCGGAACGCCGTTTGTTGTGCTGTTTGTGGGGGTCAAATGTTGCTGTCCAACCCGTGACAGGGTTGAGCGTGCAGTTTGTGCATAGCTGTTTAAACCTTGAGACATTTCACAAAACTTGGGAGGTCGTTCGACAGGCCTGTCTTCGCTGGCGTCCATCAACAATGGTGTGCTATTTTTACCGTACTGTGTGGCTTCTTTACTAAATGGCTCTCGCCTTTTGACAGGTCTGGGATTCGGGCTACTTAATACACTAATCTGCGACTCAAGTTCAATGGGTTTTTTTTTACCAAGCTAGTAGTCAATTCCTTTAGTTCTGTGACCGTTAGGGCTAAACTTTCACATTTCGCCATAAACACTTGAATGACCCTAGCCAACGGTTTGGTTGAACATGCGTCACACACACACAAGCTGTCGATCGACATACAGTGTGTTGTAGCCCCATCGAAGAAATTGGAACAAGGCGAGCATTTGGTGACCGACGTGTCTGGACCACTATTGACCTTGGATTTGTTGTTCATTGGCGTAGCTTTGAGACTGCGTCGGCCCATCATGTGCACGCGAGGAACAGTGGACATTGGGATATCACAAAGGCTTTGCGTGGCAAAACGTGCTAAGGGAGTTACAGCGGTAATTGCGTGATCACAAAATAGCCTCTATTTGTGGTATCTAGAGGTGCCCTACAATAAGTAAGGTGTTGTCTAGTAGCCTTAAAAAAGCTCCGTCGAATGGTATCCCAATGTAGTGGGAAAAATAAAAAAACAACGCAGTTTCACATGCAGGTCTTACCGAATGATCTGAATGATATGAATTTAAACGCCTTATTTGATAGTACTGCTAAACCGACAGCGTGGTCAATTTTCAGGTTTACGTACAAAACGGTAGTATTGTCAACAAACTCCAACAGTATGGCAATCAGGATCTGTAAGTCTTTAGAGAAGAATCTTATTATTTAATTGGAAAAGACCAGCTTTCACGCTTGCTTCTCATAGTTAGTTTTGCCTTTGCTTGCACATATATTGTTTTGATACATTCTTAAAGTCACCTTAATCGTTGGGAAACACGAAGTTTATTTCTGATAATATCAAGTATAAGAAGAAATGTCGGGTCACACATTTTGAGTGTCGCAACTATAGATCACATTAAGCGGTGGAGTAACTATCGTAAATAACTAGTGTATGGAACAGTTACTCACGATACTAAAATAACGTATGGGTTGGAAAGTGAAAGTTAGACAGTGAGTATAAGGTTTTCGGGCGATAACGACCGATTATGCGCACGCATTAAATCAGGTAAAGTTCATCAAACCTGCTAGATCGGGGCGAGATTTCAGACCCCGTAAAAGCCAAAGGGTTAAATAGTGCGGATCTGAGCTGCCCAAATCTCAGCTTTAAACAAACTGCTAAACTAATAGTTAAATTTACATGCGTAGAAGGCTGTGTCATTTATTCGTTATATGAACCAAATGTCTAGTGGGATACGGAAAGGAATTCCGGTGTAAATTTTCATAACTAAGGCATCAGAAATGCCCAAGAACAACTTTTGAATTTTCATTAGTGTAACGCCTCTTACCCAGCGTTGTGTGCAAAGTAAGTGGTTGCACACAGATTTCAATTTTTGTAGTTATTTGCACCTTACTTTAAAATCAGGGAAATCAGAACTACATTCAGGATAGGGTAAATGGAGCATTTGAACAAACATCAACTGCTTACCTAATTCTGATTGCACCAGCCGGATGGAAATAGCCTCGGAAGTCATCAGTAGGCGCCTTTTAACTCCTTTTGGGTATTGTTTACACAAAATGTATCAAACGTTTAATGTATTTGTCCTTACAACTTGGTGCTCACTTTGGACTAAATGTTTCAAAACTGCACTATTGGCCCTTTTGTCTGCGTGTTTCCATAACACTGCTGGGCAATGCTCTGCTATCCGATTCGCCAAGCGTCTAGTCGTGTGTCCGAGTTATCTTACACCACAGGTGAAAGTAAATTTATATAGGACAAAAGATTTGGACTAGACCAGGAGACGATACTTAAAACTCTGGGTTATAAACGGGACAGTTTCAGCATTAATGGGATTTAAGGCAGCAGAGAAAGACTTGGCCACTGCAATTTGGAGTCTTGTGTTCAGTAACTGAAAGGGAGAATCTCCTTTAAAAGGAACGGTAAGATAAAGATCCTTTTGCTGGCACAGTCACATTTAGGATAAATTAATTATAGTGCAACAATGATTGAGACAAAAGCGCTGGAGAGGAATGCGGTTGAGGATTGATTGAGAAATCTAATGGAATAAAAATACGGGACTTTTGAGGAATCAATAATGATTGCTTTAAGCAACCCGAGAATTGGTGAAGGTAACATTATTGTATGTGATGGGTTACGGGTTTTGAAACCTACATACTTCGTTATGCAGAGGAATGGAAAATTCAACCTTCATTCTTCATTAAGACATGGGTACTAGATAAAAATAAGAGTGCATCTTCTCCAGTGCGTTGTCCTCTTTTAACTTCCGCAATGTCCCGAAACGTAAGACTCACCGTCCCATTGAAATCACGTGTATGTTTTCATTTTCAGCAGGAAATCATCCGCTGAAGTTTGCGTTAGCGAAACTCGCTTTCAGTAACATTTAGAATTACAATGTTGTTTCATAGAGCAGAAAAGTAATTCTTCTTCCCTTCTCAGCGATTCTGCTATGTATGATTGTTGAAACCTTCTAGAAGCCGAAAAAGCTTGGTCATAACACGAATCGCAACTAAAAGAAACGTTTATATTACCGAGAGACAGAGTATGTGCTAACAATTTTCATGTAATAGTTGTAAATGTTTGAGCTGAATACATAATGTACAAACATTTTAACCGTTCGGTGACAAAATCCAAACAATTTAATGCATTGAATAGGGTTTAAAATAACTAATTTGTCCTTGTTAATGGACTGTTATGGAGCAAAACTAAATCCATTCCTCAATCGAATCTTTCTTGGAGTGTTTGACTGATCTTTAACCGCGGGTCGGAATTGTCCACCGATAAAATATGGTTTAGAAGCAAACTTTAACCCCGGCAACGATTAATGTCGCCAAATACGAAGACCTCAAACCAATGTACAATTTAGCAATTATATACTATAATCGCAATACTATACTTTCGCAGTACTGTACTAGAATCGCAGTAAATCAGGTTACCTTGACAACTATTGGACTATAATTTTAACCGGATTTACCCTTTTAGATATATACTGGTAACCAAAGAAGATAAGTAAAACCACTGACCTATTTGTAAACACCAAATTTATCAGCACCACATTGTAAAGCGTAGAAGCAATACCGTCCAAAAAAATGCATATAACTTGATGATATGCCACGTTCTCCTTGGATTCAAAACATTACACTTGGTACTGTAAATGTATTCATCCTGGCAATAAACATGAAAAAGTAGTTATCACGGAGTTAAATCTGATTACTAGACAACACCATATGATGTTTGCGGTTACTGATACATACCAAACTTGTAATTAACGTCGAACGATTTAAATGTGTTGAGAAGTAACTTTAGTATAAAATCAAATAAAATGCAGGCGTACAGAAGAACTTTAAGTGAATAGGTAGTTTATCTACAGGGTGCGAGAAGAAAAACATTGTTCCGCACTCTCGCGCCGACTCCTTGAATCCATGTGACAACTAATGGAACAATGGTTTATGACGGGTATAAAAGCAATGCTTGACAGGTCCCGTAGGATGAGGAGAATTAACATCGTAAAATTAAAAAATCGTATCGATGAAAGTACGTGTGAAATGCATGACTCACCAAGGGATTGGAGATGCACATAAACAAGTAATCCAATAGGAATTTTAAGTGGATTCCGTCAACGTTCGTTGTTCACTAATACCATCATCCGATGGTCGCACGTTATATCACATAGTGCAATCGTGTCAGAGTTTCGTCAAGGCGTTTTTTGAAAAGGGATAGGGTGGGAGCGTTAATTACATGTTCTGGAAGGGCGTTCCAAGGTTGTGACACTCGGAGGGAGAAGAAATTGCGTCGACATTCCAGTCGACTGTACTGTGTGATCAACTTAAACTGATGACCTCTTAGGGATGCGTTTTGACTACGTTTCAAAAGGGAATGACACGTGTGGTTTGGGGTTCTCAGTATCCGGTACACCAATATGAGATCGCCTCTCAAACGACGGTAACGTCCACTGTATAAGTTAAGAATTTTCAGCCTGAGTGGGTAGGGAAGGCTGGAAAGACCTTTGACGTATTTTGTCGCTCTGCGTTGTGCAGTATCGAGTGTAGTGAGGTGGCACTTCTGCCATGGTTGCCACGCTTGAATAGCGTATTCTGTGTGTGGTCTAACAAAAGCGCTAAGCATTTTCGGAAAGATGGAGGCGTCAAACTTCCCAAACGCTCTACGCAGAAGGCCAAAGTATTGGTTTGCTCTCTTGGAGGCCTTTTCGGTCTGCATTAAGCACCCAAGATCTCCTTGTACAAGCACGCCAAGATGGCACTCATGAGAGGACCGCTGTAGAATGTCAGGTCCTAAGCGGTAGTTATACGCACTCTGATGGCGTAGGCTCAAGATTTTGCACTTTGTGGTGTTGAACTGTAGCATGTTCTCGTTTGACCACTTGTATGCTTTGTCCAAATCATCCTGCAAGGCTGTGTGATCCTCTCCTGAAGCTATGGCACGCCATATATTTAGGTCATCTGCAAACAGCAGAAAGTTGGAAGATAGTGCAGCTGCAAGATCATTTATGAAAACAATGAACAAGCGAGGCCCGAGTACCGAGCCCTGAGGTACGACACGCTGAACTTCGATTGGTTCCGACAGGGTATTTCGGACTCTCACATTCAGGTGACGTTGAACGAGAAATTCGCCTATCCATCCTAGAGTAGGATTGCCGATACCACAATGCTGCAGCTTGTTCAGTAAAATCCGATGGTCCAGTCGGTCGAATGCCTTAGAGAAGTCCAAGTAGGCTACATCCACTCCGACTTCGGCGTCCACAGACTCTGTCCAGTTTGAACGAGCAATCAGCAAATTATTTGTGCAGGACCTGCCTTGGCGAAATCCATGCTGCTCCGGAACGAGGATGTTGTTTTACTCCAGGTACTCCATGAGGGCCTCGGCTACAATGGACTCCATGATCTTGGAGATTACCGGAATAAGGGTAATCGGACGATAATTAGTTGGATCTGCACGGCTACCGTTTTTGTGGATTGGAGTGATGATCCCGTGCTTCCACATCGTTGGGACGTGCATCTAGTTAAGGTATCGCTGAAAGAGTGTCGCCAAAGGTTCAGCTAAGCTCGTGGCGGAAACTTTCAGCGCTTTCGGCCGAATGCCGTCCGCACCCGGGGAGCTAAATTCGCGCAACGACATCAACCGCTTCAATACAGCTGCAGTTGTGAAGGAAATGTGGTTAAGGCCTGATGACGGAATAAGTTGCCTAGATATGGTGCAGGATGTTTGCACACACTGGAAAGTGCGGCCGAAGTGTTGTCCTAGGACGTTCGCTGCATCTTGTGCCGTATGTGCTAATCCGAAAGCTGTGCACAGAGCCGGAATTCCGCGCTTAACGCGGCGAAGCTTATTTATGTGTCTGTATAGTAGCTATGGGTTAACGCAGAACTTTGACACAAGATCTTGTTGGCTCTTTACCTTATCCTCCCTGACGAGTGTGACACAGTGGTTTCTTTGTGTAATATAGGTGTTCCAAGTATCCTCGCTCGGAGAAGCTATATGGGCGCGCCATGCCAGATCCCTCAATCCCATGCATTTCCGGGTCCTGCTTCTGAGAAACGACTTCGCCTTGTCGGGTCCGGGGATTTTGGTTTTAGATGCCAATGCTACGAGCGTGTTGAATTTGTTGACAAATTTCCCGCATGCCACTTCTGGGGACCACTCAGTTAAGAAGGACCAGCTCGTAGCACTAATGAGTTCTGCCAGGTTATCGTAGTTGGTTACGACGGAAGATTCCACGTTGCTTTCATTAGGATAATCTGCATAACACAAGTATTGGAACAATAGTGTCGCATGATCGCTGCGGCCCAAGGGAGTGGATGTGGTTACTACGTCAATCATCAGTTCCTCATTGGTGAAAACGAGGTCCAAGATGGCCGGTTTGTTTCCTGTCCTGAATCGTGTTGGGGATGTGACATGGTTGTACAGCGGTGATCCTGCAATCAGCTCTTGTAGATCGGCTTTGAATGGTTCACTCATGGTGGCTGGGGTTTCTACGCCGTGCAGATTGAAGTCCCCTACCAGCAAAACATGACTGTATGACCGTTCCAGTAAATTCTTCAAAGCAGAAGAGAGGGCCTTGTCCATTTCTAAAGTGGACATTGGTGGACGATATACGATGGCCAATAAGCATTTATCGCCGAGCTTTAGGTGTAGGCAGCACCATAAGGAGTCTACAGTTTGAATCCCAGGGTCGTTCATGAGCTCGATGAGAAGGTCTGAACGGTAGTAGAGAATTACACCGCCGCCCTTGGTGGGTCGATCGTTACGCAGTAGTGACATTCCAGGTAGTTCAATCTCAGCGTCACTAATCATGTCGTTCAGCCACGTCTCAGTTATCATGATGAGGTCCCAACACATTGAGCTATGACGAGATCGAAGTTCTGCCAATTTGCTTAGAAGCCCTTGGGCGTTTGTATAAAGGCAACTGAGAACTGCGGATGTTATAAGCGTGTTTGAACATACGTTGGTTTTCCGAGAATTTACGCCGACCCTTGTTGGGTCGGCTGAGGGACGTTTTTTTGATGTGTCTCTTGCAAACTTCCCGGGGCCGTTACGGTGGGATGCCTACAGAGCCCTGAGTCGATCTGCAGCAGACCGTCTTTTCCTTCTTCATCGAACGGCCGGGGCGTTTCATTGTGTTCCGGTACAGAAATGCAGACAGCGGGGATTGCGACTACTTCTTGCTGGTTTCGTGTTCCCTTATCCATTGGTGGCCTGGTTCCAACCGCCTTCAGACGTATTTCTGATGGCAATTTGGTGCGGAACTTGTGCCAATTCCCGAGCACCGTTTCAACCATTTGTTTGGAGTAAAGCACTACTTTAAGCGCTCGTGGACCACTTCCTTTGTAGTTTGGCGATATGGGTAACCTCGATGTTGAGCTGGCAATTACGTCGTGGAGAGATAGTGCTTCGCGGATATACCGCCACTCTTCCAAGTCATGAGCTTTGACCTGCGACTCCTCCGGTGCCTGTGTTTCGGGGACACCATGGACAAAGATGGATCTTTCATCAGTTTGCTTGCGGTGTTCTCCAGGATTTTGAGTTCGTTGTCGACGCTCACTCCAAGGTATATCCGGGAATATGCGAACTCCGCATGATGAATCACGAAGACGGTGAGCTGACAAGAGGACTGTCTCTGCTTCGTTACCGGACTGCAATGTCACTTGAAGTAGTCTCGGCTCGCCATAGTGAAGTGAGTTGGGGTGGCGGATGATCCGACATAAGCTAGCCTGTTTAGGCTGCATTTCAATTGCTCGGCATATGGATTCCCACTGTTTCAGGTCGTCCAGTAGTCTATCTTTGATAGAGTTTGCCTTTGACTCAGGCACGTTAGAGCATATTATCTTCATCGAACTCTGCATCTTCTTGGCGTTCGTACATTTGGATACCGGCATGCCTCCTATTACCGGCGGCGTGGGGGGAAATCGTTTCGTGTACACATTGTTATTAGTGTCGCCTCTAACAACCTTCGGTGTGCTTGCAGACACGCTGGTTAAATTTGCTACGGGAAGGGAATGATTATTTTAACCCAAAATAGCGCAGTTTAGGTAACGAAGCGCTGGTAGCTAAGAACACTATCCATTCGTTTATTGAAAAGACCTGAATTAGGAGAGGATACAACTGATTCCTAGAGTTGGCTATCATGAAGGAAAATGTAATTTCATCAGCAATCTAGACGGCTTTATTGTTCACTCTGTTTCAACAGTTACCTACGAGGTTAGGGTTGTGGTTAAATGTCAGCAAACAGTGGCATTTGTCGTTAGGTCACTCGATATATGATACACTGCTCTGAAATCGAATCACAGACTTTGGTAAAGCCCGCTAACAAGTACCCCCTTGTGATAATCGAAATGAAATCAGTCGTGCTCAGTTTCAGGATACCCCAAACATTAGTTTACAAATATAGAGTCGACCAGAGTTTCATGTGTCACATCCTTTTTGCGCACCGCGTCGGTTGTTCAATTGTCCTACACAGCTGCCCATGTTCCGAATTACCTGAATACTGTAGTTCATTCCATATGCAACCAGAAACAGGCAGGAAAAACGTTGCTTCTAACTGTGTGGACCACCATATTTTGCAATACGAGTTACACTTTCTTCAATACGACGGAGTAAACCAGAAAATGTTTATGATAGACTGTCTGCTTCACCCACACCCTAATGCGCTTTGACATTTGTCGGTTAGTTACTACGATTCGTTCATGCAAATTGGTCTCCGCAACCCCAGACTTGCATCAATGTTAAACCACGAGAAGTTCAGCTTGTTGCAATTTTTGTTCCCTGCATGAAAAGAAACCCGCGTCCTAGCCATTCTGTGTTCGGTATTTCACTATAACCTGGGTCATGTAAATACACTGCACTAGAATGTTTCAATAATTAATATTCTGTGCAACTCTTCGAGCACTTGCATTCGCGGGTGACTGTCCGTGTATTTTATTCATCTAAGCAAAATACAATATGCTGTCTTTTAGTCAACAGTTTTGCTGAAGTGTCCCTCTATACTCTGTTTCTTAATGCTTATCAATCCAGATGGTGTCCGTTGCAACGAGACTAGACATAAAGTTGTTGCAACCGTTTGCATACCTCCTTGACCAAATGAGCTACGTTGTGTGATGCCCCCGGACATGGTAAGAGCTAATACTACCAGGTTGGTCAGTGGTGAGAGGTCAGAAAAACTGATTTTTCTGGTCCTCCAAGTTAAGGGTTTGAAATGGGATGGCGTCCATAGCTGAACAGTAAAGCATTGTCATTTCCCCGATGCCTTGCGGAGAGGTTTTTGAGCCAAATGCTTTAGATGAGAAACCTAATAGTCTTCCCGTCTGGGTCTGGGCATCCTGGCAATATCTCAGCCAACATACAACCACGACTTTTGCTCAAATATAAACTTTCTCCTACATCGACCGTCGCGCAGATAATAAAGGGTCACCTTATCTGCTGCACTCAGCAAGGAGGACAAAAAGAAACATGTTACTGCTGGCGCCTCCTTTCTCTCTTGTCCACCTGTTTCTCTTACTTCGGGACCAACTCTCATTAGCAACCTTCTTTATATAATTCCCAGCTTAATCGACAGCAACCAAAGTGCCACTGACGTAGGACCATCTGCAGCCACCATCCCACAGCACCTATCGGACACCTATCGGCAAAAGTTCTTTATAAGGCCAAGCTGACCCGTTTCCATTGCGACGTTCAGTGTTGGCACTTCAAGGCAAATAGGTCAAAAGGCTGCACTTGCACTCACCTTGGACACACTGGGTATTGATGTGTCTTGTGTGTCCGAAACTCGGATCAATGTACAAAATGAGATTGCTGAATTAACTGCGCCAGACTTACACACTCGGTTTTGGTTGCACGCATCCGGAGACGCCGATGTAGCCCTCACGGGTCAAGCTGGGGTAGGTGTTAGTACAAGCAACAAGACTGAGCCATCTTTGGTTGATTGTATTCCGGTGAACAGCCTTTTATCTACAGCCCGTTTGACGACATCAGCAAATGTTGTTACACGAAGGGCTACAAAATGCTGTTTGTATGTAGTTCCCGCTTAAACTCCCACCGATTGCATTCCTAATGTTGACAAGCACACATGCTATCACGAACTGAACGCGCTACTACGCAGTGTTACTAGTTCAGATAGTATAGTACTTGCAGGGGACATGAATGCACAAGTATGTAGTAGGAGCTTTTCAAAAGCTCAGCTGCGTGATTAGTATGGGCTTAACTCCTAACGGACTGACAACGGTGAGTGTCTGCCGCAACTGTTTGCGGAGCACCAGTTGTTTCTTAGCAGCATTGCTTTTAGACACAGTGGGCGCCGAAGTGCCACTTGGCGTCTTCCAGTAGCTGGCTAGCGTTAGACCCAAACTGACCACATGGCTATAAGTTACAGGTGGCTTGGTTCCATCCTGGATTGCCACTCGTACTGGAGTACCTGCGTCGACTCTGATCATGTCTTAGTGCCCTGTCGTTTCCCAAGGAACTTTACCGGGAGGTGCATCAAGCGTTACTTCCGATTGGCAAATAAACAATTATCTCAGCCCTCGGTCAGGCAATTCTATCAAGACGCAAGGCGTACCGAAATTTCGCTCTCTTGTTCTTATGACACTGAGCTTCAGTGGAACAGGATCTCGGCCTTCATGCAGGATGCAGGAGCACTTGATTGTGGCACTATCAATGGTCACTGTACAAGACACTAGATATTCGAGAGGCCGGTGAACCTGTTGGAATCCAGAAGAAACCTCCCGGCTGGCTCTGAGCACAATGTGACCAGACGGACTATTAGGCGAGGACTAACTCGGAGAATAAGTGCTGATTTGGAAGCCTGGTGAATCACGCGGGATAAAGAAATGGAGGATGCGGGTGCAGTAGGCACTTACCGCAAACGTTTCCAGCTGATCCGCACAACTGGTCTCAGGAAACCAGACGTCAGTGCGACAATCAGAGACAGCGTGGGTGTACTGCTACACAATAAGGAAAGCTGTACGGTTTGTTGGGCAGCACTACCTAGATCATTTCAGTTGGCCCCCTGGTGTAATCTTACGATTTATGAGTTGAAGTGCTCTCTGGTGAAAGATTATTTGATGTTGATTATGCGGACGATTTCGTCCGCACCTTAAAAGCGCAAATTGTTGCTGCAGGACCACCAGTCACTTTATGACCCTTAGACCCTTGCTAACAAGGAACGTGAGGTGCTTGATCAAGTCACTTATAATGGCAGCTGCATTCGCAACGGTGGCCGCATAGGAACTGACGTCAGCTCACGCATTGCAAAAGCTAGAGCTGCCTTCTTACAGCTGCGACGTCTTTGGCGACAGAAGGGGTTTTCCCTCCGTCTGAAAGGCCCCGTATCCAAGGGCACAGTGAGGGCCGTTCTGTTCTATGGGAGTTAGACTTGGCCACTTCGGTCTGAAAATCTGTGGCGCCTTCACGCCTTTGATCATCGTTGGCTGCAAAGCATTGCTGGTGTTGCATGGCACCAGAGTGTCAGCAACGATGATGTGCATATGCGAGTACTAGGTAGTGATAACCATGTAAACTCCCTAGAACAAGAGATAGCGCTGAATGAATTGCCTTGACTCGCGAACGTGTTACGTCTGCCTGGTCACCTCTTACCTAGGAGGGCCTTTTTCAGTTTACCAGGTGTAGGGTGGTTCAAGGCACCATGTGGACAGAATTTGACGGCATCGGGAAAGGAAGCCACCGAGGAACAAACTGGGTGCTATTGGTCCGTCTCGCCTTCCGGGCTGGAGTCCACGTGGCTAGACTTGTGCTTTGCTAGAGACTTTGCGGGACATGGCTGGCAACCGAGACCAGTGGCGCGACTGCTGCCGTCTCCGTCGGATTGCCTGTTTAAAGTGCGTTTGGTGCTGAGTTATCTACGGGGAAATCGCTAAATAAAACGAGGGTCAGTGAAAGCCTCAAGGAAAGTGCTTCACTGATACAGTCTTATCTTTGCACGATAGCCAGCTGTTTGTGAGGGTATGTTGTCTATACAAAGTGTAAGTGCCTTGCCTCTGAATGTTTGCTTAGAACATTCTTCATTTCTTCATTCCATTGGTCATCATGGTTCATTGGCAACGAAGCATCAGTTCAAATGAATGAACTGCTGCTGTTAAAGATGATGCTGATGAACTGCATAGTGCTTAAAAACCTACGAGGATATTTGAACGTTATACAAGGCACCGCTCATTCACGACAGTTTATCGCAGGGATTAAAGTGATTATATCTCCTTAACTTGCTGCTCAACCTCGAAATTAAACTCTGCGTACTCGGACCACTTAACATCCTATTCTCTTCGGAAACGTAGACAAATCTGTGTCTGAACCTCGCGCTATAACCAGTTCATTTAGGAAGTTCCCGTTAGGTTTACAATCACACTCGAAAGACTTTTCTCCAGGCTATATCAATTGTTTAAACTCTACTGGTCAAAAACGGTTTTCTGGTATAACATATTGTACAGCGGTTGATTCTCTACCGTCCGTCCAAAATCCAAATAAATCATGCAGCCATTTTCCGGTGTCTATCCAAATCGATTTCTAGAAGAAATGTACATACTGGATATTCCAAAGCTTCCCAAAGCTTTTCGATCTTGGACCACTTTCCACCGAGACTTCACATGGTAAACCCCATGAAATGGTCTTAACCGTTATGCCACGAATAAATTAAATGAGCTTGGGGCAGTGTTTCCTGAAAACTGTTATAACTCCACGAGGAATTCACATAGATGCACGTTAATGCTATTACAAAATAAAAGATGTTAGATGTAAGTAGAAAAACAGCGCACCTTAATCTTTCTTTTTGCAGATGAAATATTTTCTGACATGCAGTGCTGAATTATTTGATGTTAATACTAGTGAGGAAGGCTGCAACCACATGTATGAAGTCTATTGCGGTAATTTGTTTATGTATTTGTGCAATGCACAAACGTAATTTCGCACAGATACTTTGTGACAAAAGGTGAAGCCCTGCGACAGCTGTTTTCCCTGTGTCAAGTTACACGTCCATTATGTTACAACAAAATCAGACAGAAAATTTTCCTGAAATTTCAGAATGGAATTATCTGAAATCGTGTCGGTTAATTTCTTATACTAAAGAAAGGGGAATAGAGGAGGGTTTATCGGGCAAATGAATGGGTTTTGATATGGAAATTGCTTTATATTTTCTTGTCTTCTCTGCAAAAATACTGTGACATGGCATTGGTTAGATCAAATAGATGTTATACAAAGTTCGTCTGGAAAAGCCACTGTGGTCTGTGCTCTTGTTCATTTCATATTAAATTTATTGTAATTCCAGACATCGATCAAGATCACTACTGCAAACAGAATTCACCATGAACGTTAACTCCTTTAATACCAAGCATTATATTATTTCCCGTGGAAATGTTCGCTGATTTTTCTTGCACCTCTAGAATTAAACAACTTATGTTTGCAGATATCTGACACATAGGCCATATCTCAAACGTTTATCCTTCTCCCAGAACTTTAATCAGATTGAGTATCCTTGAAAAAGATGAGAATTTTATGCCTATTCTAACGGAACCAGTAATATTTCGCTAAGGAATCTCCAACTTACTTCAGCATTTATCAGTAACTGTGCGTGTGCATTTCCCATGGCGTCACAGAGAATACTGCACAGTCAGTTGTTTAGATAATGATATTATTGAAATCATTTAGTTTTACGGCCTCAGCTAAGCAGTCTTGAGATTGGATAGTATTTTTCTTAAGGTAAATACTTCTCGATGTAGAATACATTAGCTACTATTCCACGTTTTCAACTGTGCCAGTGCTTATCAAAACTGCGGCAAAACTTCCCGTTAATCCTTCGAAAATATCATTGCAAATATAAGTGTGGTTATCTCAGAGAACGTTATATTCCTGCATAAAATTACTTTGCATGTTGGATATCTTAGGGTCATTAGTGTTCCTATGCATAGGATCACAAAATTTATTATTTCAAGCCTACACCGTGTTGCTTCCCTACATGTACTAGCAACACTGCATGTCCGGCTACCTCAGCCGTCCCATACATTTAATGATCGAAATGAGTATACCAGATGCTGTGGGTTATCTTCTCTGTAACAGAATTCCTTAGTGTCCAACGTTTTTGAGAAAATGTGTCGTTTGATCGCTGTAGTACAAACAGTAGTTTGGCGGATTTCTTATCCGACGTTCATCTATGCTTTACGATGGTACATAGATCATTAATTTTCTCGGCTATTTTGGTATGTTCCACAGTCACCGTAATACGATTTCTAATTAGGCAACTTGTTTCAGTAGCCTTATTAATTACAATATGAGACACGAATAGCATGTAATTTTGGGCGTTCAACCTTTCGTCTCTCTTGGTCTAAGCATGCTCCTTTAATGTTACTCCAAATATAATATATATAATTTATAATAATAGTATAAAAAATAGTATTATAATAATAATGTACTATCATAAAATGTTTGCGCGTATACTTTTTTGCAGAAGCAAAATATTTCGGTGAAATCCGGCAGAACCCCTCGGGGTCCGCGGATCACATTGCGAAAACCTGATCAATTTCCCTTGCGTAATTAGGATGGGTAACATTTCGTGCCAACGCACCTATTCATTTCAGCGAACCAGTCCCCTGATCCAGCGTGCGCATTTGTGTTTGCAGACAACCACATTGTTTGCTGTCTGAGTATAAACTGAACTAGCATGAGTACTTATCAGCAGACGGATTTGATAGCATTTATTCCGCTTAGGGCAGTTAATACTACCTGGAACGTATGACTATCTCGCATGTTAATCTTAGGGCTGTATTAGCACATACATGCGATACGTTGGCGGCATTCGCCAAATAATAGAGACTTAGTAATATTTACCCGTCGGATTCAACCGCAGCTGGACCAACATTCCAAGGCTTTACCCTAGAACAGATTGGCAGATTAATGGACAAGGGTAACAGAGTGCACTCTCTCCAACGTCAAGCAAAAACCAAAGTTCCACCTCATACGACGTAACCAATCCTAGCCCAAACAATACTGCATACCTGTAATTACTTAGACCAAGCTATAACGTCATGTCCGACCCACGCACTATAACAGAAGACGTGGTAATATACGCCTCCGTTTCTGCTACTCAAGAACCAGATCAAATTATCCGACAAAATCTTGCCTAGATATAACCACTTGTCTAAGACTAACCTGAATCTGAAGCATGAGATGCGTATGAAATAACAACACACGATAAAGTATACTGGTGTGATATTCAGATGGCGGTTGAACTGTTCGCTGAGCTTGGCAAGTTGGTCGCAATCATTTTGTCACAATCGAGATGACATCATCAGTGCCTAGTTAAGTGGCGTGCAGTAGCATAGAATAGCGTAGAGGAGCCTCGGTGAGATTGCGCTGCGCGTGGTGTGCTTGCGATCTTTATACCGCTGTGGTTGCTCGTGGAGGCGAGCAATCCTATGGGTTGGGATTTCGATGCGCCTTCAGCCTAGTTGCTGGGCAGATGAATGCGGTTCTTCATGTGATTCATCAGGTGGTTGCTGTGGTTGTTTACTATCTGGTCGGTGTGCGTTTTCTTCCGATCTACACACGTTTGCAGAGCTCCGTTGGTATTCCGAGTGA
>CALYDF020003428.1:0-32490 GCA_944474145.2 Dicrocoelium dendriticum
GGGGGGGGGGGGGGGGGGGGGGGGGGGGGGGGGGGGGGGGGGGGGGGGGGGGGGGGGGGGGGGGGGGGGGGGGGGGGGGGGGGGGGGGGGGGGGGGGGGGGGGGGGGGGGGGGGGGGGGGGGGGGGGGGGGGGGGGGGGGGGGGGGGGGGGGGGGGGGGGGGGGGGGGGGGGGGGGGGGGGGGGGGGGGGGGGGGGGGGGGGGGGGGGGGGGGGGGGGGGGGGGGGGGGGGGGGGGGGGGGGGGGGGGGGGGGGGGGGGGGGGGGGGGGGGGGGGGGGGGGGGGGGGGGGGGTGGGGGGGGGGGGGGGGGGGGGGGGGGGGGGGGGGGGGGGGGGGGGGGGGGGGGGGGGGGGGGGGGGGGGGGGGGGGGGGGGGGGGGGGGGGGGGGGGGGGGGGGGGGGGGGGGGGGGGGGGGGGGGGGGGGGGGGGGGGGGGGGGGGGGGGGGGGGGGGGGGGGGGGGGGGGGGGGGGGGGGGGGGGGGGGGGGGGGGGGGGGGGGGGGGGGGGGGGGGGGGGGGGGGGGGGGGGGGGGGGGGGGGGGGGGGGGGGGGGGGGGGGGGGGGGGGGGGGGGGGGGGGGGGGGGGGGGGGGGGGGGGGGGGGGGGGGGGGGGGGGGGGGGGGGGGGGGGGGGGGGGGGGGGGGGGGGGGGGGGGGGGGGGGGGGGGGGGGGGGGGGGGGGGGGGGGGGGGGGGGGGGGGGGGGGGGGGGGGGGGGGGGGGGGGGGGGGGGGGGGGGGGGGGGGGGGGGGGGGGGGGGGGGGGGGGGGGGGGGGGGGGGGGGGGGGGGGGGGGGGGGGGGGGGGGGGGGGGGGGGGGGGGGGGGGGGGGGGGGGGGGGGGGGGGGGGGGGGGGGGGGGGGGGGGGGGGGGGGGGGGGGGGGGGGGGGGGGGGGGGGGGGGGGGGGGGGGGGGGGGGGGGGGGGGGGGGGGGGGGGGGGGGGGGGGGGGGGGGGGGGGGGGGGGGGGGGGGGGGGGGGGGGGGGGGGGGGGGGGGGGGGGGGGGGGGGGGGGGGGGGTGGGGGGGGGGGGGGGGGGGGGGGGGGGGGGGGGGGGGGGGGGGGGGGGGGGGGGGGGGGGGGGGGGGGGGGGGGGGGGGGGGGGGGGGGGGGGGGGGGGGGGGGGGGGGGGGGGGGGGGGGGGGGGGGGGGGGGGGGGGGGGGGGGGGGGGGGGGGGGGGGGGGGGGGGGGGGGGGGGGGGGGGGGGTGGGGGGGGGGGGGGGGGGGGGGGGGGGGGGGGGGGGGGGGGGGGGGGGGGGGGGGGGGGGGGGGGGGGGGGGGGGGGGGGGGGGGGGGGGGGGGGGGGGGGGGGGGGGGGGGGGGGGGGGGGGGGGGGGGGGGGGGGGGGGGGGGGGGGGGGGGGGGGGGGGGGGGGGGGGGGGGGGGGGGGGGGGGGGGGGGGGGGGGGGGGGGGGGGGGGGGGGGGGGGGGGGGGGGGGGGTGGGGGGGGGGGGGGGGGGGGGGGGGGGGGGGGGGGGGGGGGGGGGGGGGGGGGGGGTGGGGGGGGCGGGGGGGGGGGGGGGGGGGGGGGGGGGGGGGGGGGGGGGGGGGGGGGGGGGGGGGGGGGGGGGGGGGGGGGGGGGGGGGGGGGGGGGGGGGGGGGGGGGGGGGGGGGGGGGGGGGGGGGGGGGGGGGGGGGGGGGGGGGGGGGGGGGGGGGGGGGGGGGGGGGGGGGGGGGGGGGGGGGGGGGGGGGGGGGGGGGGGGGGGGGGGGGGGGGTGGGGGGGGGGGGGGGGGGGGGGGGGGGGGGGGGGGGGGGGGGGGGGGGGGGGGGGGGGGGGGGGGGGGGGGGGGGGGGGGGGGGGGGGGGGGGGGGGGGGGGGGGGGGGGGGGGGGGGGGGGGGGGGGGGGGGGGGGGGGGGGGGGGGGGGGGGGGGGGGGGGGGGGGGGGGGGGGGGGGGGGGGGGGGGGGGGGGGGGGGGGGGGGGGGGGGGGGGGGGGGGGGGGGGGGGGGGGGGGGGGGGGGGGGGGGGGGGGGGGGGGGGGGGGGGGGGGGGGGGGGGGGGGGGGGGGGGGGGGGGGGGGGGGGGTGGGGGGGGGGGGGGGGGGGGGGGGGGGGGGGGGGGGGGGGGGGGGGGGGGGGGGGGGGGGGGGGGGGGGGGGGGGGGGGGGGGGGGGGGGGGGGGGGGGGGGGGGGGGGGGGGGGGGGGGGGGGGGGGGGGGGGGGGGGGGGGGGGGGGGGGGGGGGGGGGGGGGGGGGGGGGGGGGGGGGGGGGGGTGGGGGGGGGGGGGGGGGGGGGGGGGGGGGGGGGGGGGGGGGGGGGGGGGGGGGGGGGGGGGGGGGGGGGGGGGGGGGGGGGGGGCGGGGGGGGGGGGGGGGGGGGGGGGGGGGGGGGGGGGGGGGGGGGGGGGGGGGGGGGGGGGGGGGGGGGGGGGGGGGGGGGGGGGGGGGGGGGGGGGGGGGGGGGGGGGGGGGGGGGGGGGGGGGGGGGGGGGGGGGGGGGGGGGGGGGGGGGGGGGGGGGGGGGGGGGGGGGGGGGGGGGGGGGGGGGGGGGGGGGGGGGGGGGGGGGGGGGGGGGGGGGGGGGGGGGGGGGGGGGGGGGGGTGGGGGGGGGGGGGGGGGGGGGGGGGGGGGGGGGGGGGGGGGGGGGGGGGGGGGGGGGGGGGGGGGGGGGGGGGGGGGGGGGGGGGGGGGGGGGGGGGGGGGGGGGGGGGGGGGGGGGGGGGGGGGGGGGGGGGGGGGGGGGGGGGGGGGGGGGGGGGGGGGGGGGGGGGGGGGGGGGGGGGGGGGGGGGGGGGGGGGGGGGGGGGGGGGGGGGGGGGGGGGGGGGGGGGGGGGGGGGGGGGGGGGGGGGGGGGGGGGGGGGGGGGGGGGGGGGGGGGGGGGGGGGGGGGGGGGGGGGGGTGGGGGGGGGGGGGGGGGGGGGGGGGGGGGGGGGGGGGGGGGGGGGGGGGGGGGGGGGGGGGGGGGGGGGGGGGGGGGGGGGGGGGGGGGGGGGGGGGGGGGGGGGGGGGGGGGGGGGGGGGGGGGGGGGGGGGGGGGGGGGGGGGGGGGGGGGGGGGGGGGGGGGGGGGGGGGGGGGGGGGGGGGGGGGGGGGGGGGGGGGGGGGGGGGGGGGGGGGGGGGGGGGGGGGGGGGGGGGGGGGGGGGGGGGGGGGGGGGGGGGGGGGGGGGGGGGGGGGGGGGGGGGGGGGGGGGGGGGGGGGGGGGGGGGGGGGGGGGGGGGGGGGGGGGGGGGGGGGGGGGGGGGGGGGGGGGGGGGGGGGGGGGGGGGGGGGGGGGGGGGGGGGGGGGGGGGGGGGGGGGGGGGGGGGGGGGGGGGGGGGGGGGGGGGGGGGGGGGGGGGGGGGGGGGGGGGGGGGGGGGGGGGGGGGGGGGGGGGGGGGGGGGGGGGGGGGGGGGGGGGGGGGGGGGGGGGGGGGGGGGGGGGGGGGGGGGGGGGGGGGGGGGGGGGGGGGGGGGGGGGGGGGGGGGGGGGGGGGGGGGGGGGGGGGGGGGGGGGGGGGGGGGGGGGGGGGGGGGGGGGGGGGGGGGGGGGGGGGGGGGGGGGGGGGGGGGGGGGGGGGGGGGGGGGGGGGGGGGGGGGGGGGGGGGGGGGGGGGGGGGGGGGGGGGGGGGGGGGGGGGGGGGGGGGGGGGGGGGGGGGGGGGGGGGGGGGGGGGGGGGGGGGGGGGGGGGGGGGGGGGGGGGGGGGGGGGGGGGGGGGGGGGGGGGGGGGGGGGGGGGGGGGGGGGGGGGGGGGGGGGGGGGGGGGGGGGGGGGGGGGGGGGGGGGGGGGGGGGGGGGGGGGGGGGGGGGGGGGGGGGGGGGGGGGGGGGGGGGGGGGGGGGGGGGGGGGGGGGGGGGGGGGGGGGGGGGGGGGGGGGGGGGGGGGGGGGGGGGGGGGGGGGGGGGGGGGGGGGGGGGGGGGGGGGGGGGGGGGGGGGGGGGGTGGGGGGGGGGGGGGGGGGGGGGGGGGGGGGGGGGGGGGGGGGGGGGGGGGGGGGGGGGGGGGGGGGGGGGGGGGGGGGGGGGGGGGGGGGGGGGGGGGGGGGGGGGGGGGGGGGGGGGGGGGGGGGGGGGGGGGGGGGGGGGGGGGGGGGGGGGGGGGGGGGGGGGGGGGGGGGGGGGGGGGGGGGGGGGGGGGGGGGGGGGGGGGGGGGGGGGGGGGGGGGGGGGGGGGGGGGGGGGGGGGGGGGGGGGGGGGGGGGGGGGGGGGGGGGGGGGGGGGGGGGGGGGGGGGGGGGGGGGGGGGGGGGGGGGGGGGGGGGGGGGGGGGGGGGGGGGGGGGGGGGGGGGGGGGGGGGGGGGGGGGGGGGGGGGGGGGGGGGGGGGGGGGGGGGGGGGGGGGGGGGGGGGGGGGGGGGGGGGGGGGGGGGGGGGGGGGGGGGGGGGGGGGGGGGGGGGGGGGGGGGGGGGGGGGGGGGGGGGGGGGGGGGGGGGGGGGGGGGGGGGGGGGGGGGGGGGGGGGGGGGGGGGGGGGGGGGGGGGGGGGGGGGGGGGGGGGGGGGGGGGGGGGGGGGGGGGGGGGGGGGGGGGGGGGGGGGGGGGGGGGGGGGGGGGGGGGGGGGGGGGGGGGGGGGGGGGGGGGGGGGGGGGGGGGGGTGGGGGGGGGGGGGGGGGGGGGGGGGGGGGGGGGGGGGGGGGGGGGGGGGGGGGGGGGGGGGGGGGGGGGGGGGGGGGGGGGGGGGGGGGGGGGGGGGGGGGGGGGGGGGGGGGGGGGGGGGGGGGGGGGGGGGGGGGGGGGGGGGGGGGGGGGGGGGGGGGGGGGGGGGGGGGGGGGGGGGGGGGGGGGGGGGGGGGGGGGGGGGGGGGGGGGGGGGGGGGGGGGGGGGGGGGGGGGGGGGGGGGGGGGGGGGGGGGGGGGGGGGGGGGGGGGGGGGGGGGGGGGGGGGGGGGGGGGGGGGGGGGGGGGGGGGGGGGGGGGGGGGGGGGGGGGGGGGGGGGGGGGGGGGGGGGGGGGGGGGGGGGGGGGGGGGGGGGGGGGGGGGGGGGGGGGGGGGGGGGGGGGGGGGGGGGGGGGGGGGGGGGGGGGGGGGGGGGGGGGGGGGGGGGGGGGGGGGGGGGGGGGGGGGGGGGGGGGGGGGGGGGGGGGGGGGGGGGGGGGGGGGGGGGGGGGGGGGGGGGGGGGGGGGGGGGGGGGGGGGGGGGGGGGGGGGGGGGGGGGGGGTGGGGGGGGGGGGGGGGGGGGGGGGGGGGGGGGGGGGGGGGGGGGGGGGGGGGGGGGGGGGGGGGGGGGGGGGGGGGGGGGGGGGGGGGGGGGGGGGAGGGGGGGGGGGGGGGGGGGGGGGGGGGGGGGGGGGGGGGGGGGGGGGGGGGGGGGGGGGGGGGGGGGGGGGGGGGGGGGGGGGGGGGGGGGGGGGGGGGGGGGGGGGGGGGGGGGGGGGGGGGGGGGGGGGGGGGGGGGGGGGGGGGGGGGGGGGGGGGGGGGGGGGGGGGGGGGGGGGGGGGGGGGGGGGGGGGGGGGGGGGGGGGGGGGGGGGGGGGGGGGGGGGGGGGGGGGGGGGGGGGGGGGGGGGGGGGGGGGGGGGGGGGGGGGGGGGGGGGGGGGGGGGGGGGGGGGGGGGGGGGGGGGGGGGGGGGGGGGGGGGGGGGGGGGGGGGGGGGGGGGGGGGGGGGGGGGGGGGGGGGGGGGGGGGGGGGGGGGGGGGGGGGGGGGGGGGGGGGGGGGGGGGGGGGGGGGGGGGGGGGGGGGGGGGGGGGGGGGGGGGGGGGGGGGGGGGGGGGGGGGGGGGGGGGGGGGGGGGGGGGGGGGGGGGGGGGGGGGGGGGGGGGGGGGGGGGGGGGGGGGGGGGGGGGGGGGGGGGGGGGGGGGGGGGGGGGGGGGGGGGGGGGGGGGGGGGGGGGGGGGGGGGGGGGGGGGGGGGGGGGGGGGGGGGGGGGGGGGGGGGGGGGGGGGGGGGGGGGGGGGGGGGGGGGGGGGGGGGGGGGGGGGGGGGGGGGGGGGGGGGGGGGGGGGGGGGGGGGGGGGGGGGGGGGGGGGGGGGGGGGGGGGGGGGGGGGGGGGGGGGGGGGGGGGGGGGGGGGGGGGGGGGGGGGGGGGGGGGGGGGGGGGGGGGGGGGGGGGGGGGGGGGGGGGGGGGGGGGGGGGGGGGGGGGGGGGGGGGGGGGGGGGGGGGGGGGGGGGGGGGGGGGGGGGGGGGGGGGGGGGGGGGGGGGGGGGGGGGGGGGGGGGGGGGGGGGGGGGGGGGGGGGGGGGGGGGGGGGGGGGGGGGGGGGGGGGGGGGGGGGGGGGGGGGGGGGGGGGGGGGGGGGGGGGGGGGGGGGGGGGGGGGGGGGGGGGGGGGGGGGGGGGGGGGGGGGGGGGGGGGGGGGGGGGGGGGGGGGGGGGGGGGGGGGGGGGGGGGGGGGGGGGGGGGGGGGGGGTGGGGGGGGGGGGGGGGGGGGGGGGGGGGGGGGGGGGGGGGGGGGGGGGGGGGGGCGGGGGGGGGGGGGGGGGGGGGGGGGGGGGGGGGGGGGGGGGGGGGGGGGGGGGGGGGGGGGGGGGGGGGGGGGGGGGGGGGGGGGGGGGGGGGGGGGGGGGGGGGGGGGGGGGGGGGGGGGGGGGGGGGGGGGGGGGGGGGGGGGGGGGGGGGGGGGGGGGGGGGGGGGGGGGGGGGGGGGGGGGGGGGGGGGGGGGGGGGGGGGGGGGGGGGGGGGGGGGGGGGGGGGGGGGGGGGGGGGGGGGGGGGGGGGGGGGGGGGGGGGGGGGGGGGGGGGGGGGGGGGGGGTGGGGGGGGGGGGGGGGGGGGGGGGGGGGGGGGGGGGGGGGGGGGGGGGGGGGGGGGGGGGGGGGGGGGGGGGGGGGGGGGGGGGGGGGGGGGGGGGGGGGGGGGGGGGGGGGGGGGGGGGGGGGGGGGGGGGGGGGGGGGGGGGGGGGGGGGGGGGGGGGGGGGGGGGGGGGGGGGGGGGGGGGGGGGGGGGGGGGGGGGGGGGGGGGGGGGGGGGGGGGGGGGGGGGGGGGGGGGGGGGGGGGGGGGGGGGGGGGGGGGGGGGGGGGGGGGGTGGGGGGGGGGGGGGGGGGGGGGGGGGGGGGGGGGGGGGGGGGGGGGGGGGGGGGGGGGGGGGGGGGGGGGGGGGGGGGGGGGGGGGGGGGGGGGGGGGGGGGGGGGGGGGGGGGGGGGGGGGGGGGGGGGGGGGGGGGGGGGGGGGGGGGGGGGGGGGGGGGGGGGGGGGGGGGGGGGGGGGGGGGGGGGGGGGGGGGGGGGTGGGGGGGGGGGGGGGGGGGGGGGGGGGGGGGGGGGGGGGGGGGGGGGGGGGGGGGGGGGGGGGGGGGGGGGGGGGGGGGGGGGGGGGGGGGGGGGGGGGGGGGGGGGGGGGGGGGGGGGGGGGGGGGGGGGGGGGGGGGGGGGGGGGGGGGGGGGGGGGGGGGGGGGGGGGGGGGGGGGGGGGGGGGGGGGGGGGGGGTAAGAGCAATATCACGTTATCTGCTTGTATTTGTCTGCATTTCTGGCAAGGGGTTTGCCCCACATGTTTGTCTTATGCGATTCTAGGAGGAAAATTTGCAGTTTGTGTAGGTTGTAGACACTAAGGACTAATTACATTGCGTGAATTGGTGATATTACACCCGTTAGTCCTTATCTGGGCTTCCATTGAATGGATGTTCAAATGAATTTCCCCACGAAAATAGCGACATGATGTTGTCCAGGTAGAGGTAGCTTCTCAACTTAATGCGAAACGATTGCACAGTCTCACACAACCTGATGTTAAATGGCAACCGATTCCACGGAGAAGCCTATATGATTAGACGAAAGTTAGACCACAAATCTTTCTGGCCTTGTGGTATAATCAGGGTAAGGTCTCTGTTACCTACTTCTCGCGTGTAATTGTGCTGTAATGTTAAGGATAATTCGATTGCAATGGATAATGTCATAAATCAGATTGCGCAGCAGTCTCCGGTTATGTTTTAGTCCTTACATCCAAAGTGGATGGAGATGAAGTTGCTGGAATCGTTCTGAGAGTTTAGGATATAAATTTTCCCAAGACGTGTTTAGTAAACTACCGTTGAAGGCTTCCATCAATGTTCTGTCTGATTTCCTCAGATTGCCTCAGATTATAATGTGATACGCTTTAATTGGACGATTAAGGCTTTTAAAAGGTTCACCTGTAGCTGTGCATGTATGCATGTTATAAGAGATGTTAGCGAATTTAGTGTCTCGCTCGTGCAATCTGGTACTCAATCTGTTCAGAGAAGTTGAAGGTACAGGAATATCTGATTCCGAGATCGTGGGTAGACGGTTGTAAACAGATGCGTTCGCTGTTACGTGTGATATATTGATCGATCGCAACATATTATATTTGACTGTTGTACTTAAAACGTCATCAGCCACCTGTCGCACCAAGTCTCAAGCGAATGAATGAATTCTTGAATGAGTAGTAGTACATTCGGAAGCTCAATGCCTCGATAACGAGGTCAAATGTTATGTCATTAACAAACAAATGCGGCACGCCATGTTTGTTAACCGCACTGCTATCATTGACACAAAGTAGGTTAATTAATTTACCGAGTGAACATCGTTGTTTAATCCCGTTGGTAATTGGACACGAGAAAAGAGCAGTAGATGCCTAAGGTGACTTGTTTAGCCGGACCGTAAATGTATGATGATAGCCAACCCATTAGTGTGTTGCGGACTTCAAAGCAATCTACCTGATGCCTTAACCGTTTGGGAGGTAACCGATCGAATGTTTTCGGCCTGTGCAAGCACATAATTAATAAGGCATACTTTGAGTCGATGGATTCCGGTATGCAGTTCAGGTTATGCAGCTATCAGAATGTGTACGAACGTTAGTCAAGGAAACCATTGTAAGAGCTGTCTACCAGCTCTAGTGAGTTGATGAACTTCCTCACACATTTTTATTAATTTCAGCCAGGGCAATCTGGACTGATCTTAACCGTTAAGATACGGAAAGGGAGGATAAAGTCTCCTGTAATTCTGCGATAGTGCATTGAATACATACCCAAGCTAATCAAACGTTCGGAACACGTTTGCCCCCGTAATCCTTGCACTAACCTTGTACTCATTCGCAAAACCCTCTCCAGTTACATTTTGTCACTTACAAGAAAAGGTGGAAAAGCCTGGCTACAGTACTCTAAGTGAGGTCGCACAAAAGCTGAGAACAGCTGCACAAAAAATATTGGCAGTTAGAACACCGAAGGAGCGGCGAATAAGCCACACCATACGGAACCTTCTACAAGCAGCCTTCCTCCAATTGCCCACGGAGTGAAGCAATGAGGTATGGGTGATACCTAGATCAAACTGCTGAGTGACAACAGGGAGTTCACCTCCACTAACTACATAGCGAGTGGGAGGACTAACAACTCCAATGCGGAGGACAGAACATTTCGCCTGATATATAGGCATCAATCATAAGGTTGACAAATCTCAGAGCCTATCCAAGGCGCTTTGATTTGCCTCAGAACATTCAGGGGTATCCACAATATTCCAGAGCTTGAGGTCACCAGCAAACAATAGAGACGGTATGTCAAGCTCCTGGGATAGGTAGTTGACATAAATTGCGAAAAGCGACCGCTCTAGAACCGTTCCCTGCTGAACGCCAGTAAAAAGAGGTAAAGTCGGTAAAGACCAGTTTGTACCGCTGCGTCACTTTACGTAAGCAAAACATTATGTGGATTTGTTTCCGCTGCGTTAGCCAAATCCTCCTCGTACTGAAGAGGAAGAGTCCCAAGATGTTGCGTAAATTTGTTTCTAACCGCTCGATAGGTTTCGTAGGTGCTAGGTTATGAAGCCGCTTGGTAAATTCGCCAGCAATTACAGCGTTTCCTGAGCAGATATTTAACTGTATGATCTATACAAGGAAGCTGCGCCCGTGTCACCCGTCTCTTAATGAGTGGAATGTGGAGAGCAGAGATCTCGGTAAGGTACGACTTACATTTCTCCCAGGCTGTCTCAACTGGGTCAGCCACAGTGATCGCGCAAAATAGTATTAAACTTTGTCTTGCCTTGCGTTAAAGGCTGCCCACCAAACATTTGGACATGTCTCAGCGGTAGCTTGATGACAGTTAGATCACTCCGAAAGGATATGCAGGCCTAGTCACTGGTTTCCAGAGGACAGCCGTAGGTAATATCACTTACAGAATCGTGTGACTTTGCAGAAATGAGACCCAAGGTAGACGGAATTTGGTTGCACATATATATACGAGGGAGGTCCACGAACAGATGCAAAGGCAGTTGCAGTGTTAGTTCAAGGAGATCCGAACCGGAAGTGCCCACCGCTGAACTGCAAGCAAGGCCAGCCCAGCAGACGTAAGCGAGGTTAAAGTCACCAGTATTAGACAACTATTTGCAGCTGGAGTACGAATAAATTAAATAACTTCCCTGGAGATATTTCCAGGACTTCGATATACCACTAAAAATGTAAACTGAGTAGTGGAAGTGCACACAATTGGCGACAGTTCTTCAACAGTTTCATCCGGCGACTGGAACACATTGATCCTCAATACATCAAGTTTATAACTCACATAAACGGCGACGACCCCCACCTTAGCGGCCAACGGAGTGTTCACATCTAAGCATTGCATAGCCAGGTAAACATACTTCACCGTGATATCCGGGGGACAGCCACGTTTCTCTGATAGCAATATATCGAGACGAGTTTTGTCTACAAGTAGAGATCCACCTCGTGTACATTGTTCCTTAGGCTACACACATTAGTAAGCCATACCCGAAGGAGCTGGGCACGACCAGCCATTGGTCGCTCGCTAACCGTAGGGGTTCTGGTAGTTCACAATTTGACTTCCGGCTGACCATCTGAACACCCACAAGAGGAAGGCATTGCTCATCAGCAGCCCGCCTGCTCTTGAGGCTTTTAATGGCTTCCTTTAACTTCAGTCGATCTGCCAGTGGGAGGTCCGGCTGAACGCTGCCGTTACTACCATGAGTTTAAACGCAAAGCGTTAGTGCGCTTTGCGTTTCTCCGGCGTTGAGAGGACTACACGAATTAGTCGGGTTCGCAGATTTGGCGTATCTACAAGAACGTTCCCCAATCTGGTTACCTTCCTGATAATGACACCGATGAAACATCTTGTTGACGTAGGGCTTGAAACCACTGGAGGTCATCCAGCAAGCGTTCCTTTGGAAGAGCTGCCGCAGATTAAGCAAATTTGGGAAAGATTATGTTACTATCAGTAAAAGAAGCAACTCGAGGAAGCGTATTCACTCCACGAGTCTTCTACACGACCCCAGTTTGAATCGGTTGGACAGGTGACACGGCGAGTTTCTTCGCTAAGGGAGCTGGAATAATTGAGGTTGAGGCTTTATGTTCTACCGCAAACTTTTCACCGGTCTAGTCTTTTCCGACTTTGCGGGTGTGACGGAAGTCTACACGGCGCGTTGCTTCACCAATGTAACTGAGGTGATTGGGGTTGGAGCTTTGTGCTGCACCTCCAATACCTTAATTATTTCACTGCCATCAGGTTGTGAGAGAGCCTTACGGACTTTCTTAGCCCTCTTCCTCTTGCTCTTATTGGACAGCAGGGCTATAAATTCGGTCTCGCATTGGACTGCTTCCAGTACGAAAGCAGAAGCCTCCTTAGAAGCATTCTGGACCGCTGGGACACACAACACGTTAGCCAACACCTCCGTCCGATTTTCATCGACAGCATTTAAGGTTAGTTGCATGTCTTCCGCAAATGAATCGACATCAATAAAGACTTCCATTTTCCTCACCATTAACTCCACTTTCCGATCAAGATAGGTGAGTTAAGACCACAATTGCTGGTTACCCAGCCCGACGTTGCTCCATCTATTCTCACTGACCTCAAGACACGTAGATCGACGGTGACGTCTTAAAAGACAATTGAACAGCATGCTATCTCTAGTCGAAAGAATTGTGTACTGATCATGGCTCAAATCGGTGCAGGTCTGATGGTACCAGCAGTTGCATACATAGCACTACATGCCACCAGACTCGTCCGTCACGAGATTTGAGCAGCTCACGCTGCCGCAGACAACATTAGATTCGTTGACCAACGCAGCCGCAGACGCATTAGCTTCGGCATTCAGTGAATTCGAGATGACGCTATCAAAGAGTGTGAAACGAGTATCAAACAAGTATCAAGCTGTAACCTGGACGGCAGTCAACAAAAAATTTCCCGGTTAAAACAATGTGCAAAACGGATTTCAAATTACAGAAATACCGGACAAATAGCCAAATGCTGCACCTGAATAAGATGGATGATGTTTGGTGAGTACCTGAAAAGGAGTACGACGTAATCTAAGGTAAACGTTGATCCAAAACTATTAGGATCAAGCAATATTTGACAAAATTCAAGTGATTGCACGACACTTGTAAACACTGATCCGAACTTACCCTGAAAGTAAAAATCTCAAAAAGACAGCATGCTCAAAAAATTCAATTTAACACCAAGGAGAAGGAAACCGAAATCTTCCAGAATTGAGCACGTTTAAATGTAATGGGTTGCTTGGTGGATACTGCGAAGAGAAATAGCACTTTAGATGAAGCTTACGTCTAATTATAGCTTCAGTGTCAATGTCCATATAGGTGAAGGAGAAAGAGCTAAATGCGCCTTGATGTCATCCAACATTTCAGAGTTCAAGGAAAATTGCTTGTTTATTCTCCGAAGGAGAAGTCATACCAGCTCATTTGCTTTACATACCATTCGTAAGGTTTCTTGATCTCCATGCGTTCTCCCTATCAACTGTAAGTGCTTGAGTTCAGAGCTGAGTAGGTGCATCTGTGGAATCATTGTTAAGTGTCCTCTCCTCTATTAGCACGCGAGTGGTTCGCTGAATTTCCTGACTTATCAAACGTTCGGCTGCTTCTTTTTAAACGTCAATGATTCGCTTTTCTTGTGCAGCAACAAGGTTTATGGCTTACTGCAATTAATCATAGAAGTGCTCCACGGCAGTGCATGCACGGTTAGGGAGAAATAAGGCATCTCAATCGCAGGACCAGATTATTTGGCGGAACGGTTTCCATGTAATACTGTGACTGGTGTAGTAGGAAGGAGGTACTTGTTTGTTGGCCATTTAAACGGTAAAGGCAAAGTGTATCATGTTGCCGTCGCTGCGAGAGATGTTCTCTGCAACGTCTCACTGTATGTTGGTCATACTCAATGCAAACATCACGTCTAATGTGTTCGTCAACTTATTTGGTATAGTAACCCACGGTGTCCAACTAGCTCTGAATGAATAAATGAAGGCACTGTTAAAACTAGGTCTGGGAAGACCAGTGTATCTTCGGTATGTTGAAATCACCTACACTTAACCTATATTTGTGTGTCTATTCCGATACAAAATCAACTGCTGAGGTGATATGGAAAACATTCACGGTTGTTGAATTTGGCGGGTTGTGGATAGATGCAAGTACACCGAGGCTCCCGAGACGAACAACCAGAGAGAATCAGGGAGATGCGCCAGCGGCGGATGTTCACACGGCTCATCTGTACTGATGTGATAGCGTCATTTGAGGCAACCTCCATCATTTCCTCTTCCTGCGACCTTCACGAAAGCGGTGTAAAAAGTGGGGTTTTTGGATTACAGGCTATATATCAGTGGGGTGCCACAGTCGGTAACGAGGAAGGCTTGCAGCTCATTTAGATACACAAGCTTGCTTAGGAGATACCGTTTGCTGGTAATCCACTTGGCGTTAATTAAACGTAATCAAAAGTTATCATAAATAATGAAAGCAGTGTTCGTGTTTCTGCTGTGTGAGCCATTGTAATCGCGGATCATTTGAGCGGTAAATATGTGTGGGAGCTTTGGGAAGGAGTCCATTGCTAATTACCTTGCTGGTAGGGTAGTTTGACATCCGCCATTTTCGGTATACCTTGTGGAAGGAGATTGCTAGTGTATCAAAGGTACATTGCCGTTGACTTGGCTCTGAGTATATCTGGTAATGTGACAAGGTTGCAGAAATAACGGGCGCATATATTTGGTGTCGGCCGAGTATGTAGGGAGTTTAAATGGCCGCGGTTTAATAAATAAATAAATAAATATATATATATATATATACAACATTTTGTAATGCATTATTTCCTGGCCCAACTCCATAATGTCAGCAACACGAGCGTGTTACAGCACTTTGGCTCGAAATATCGCTGTAGTGGTCTACAGTGAAGTGTGAAACCGAATACATATTAACTGTACTCCAATAAGCCTGCTGATCATATACCCCACTTGCCTGCTCCTTTTCGTTGCATTCCGGATAAGCTGAAGCGAAGAAGAATAAAGCTGACTTCTTGCGATCACATGGCTAGTACCGCAGTTGTAGCGTACTTCTTTAGTTCATGGACGCTGTGACTGCGACGGAATTTTTTAACATACGTACCACATCGCAAAAGGTACTACCGTCCAAGCACTGCGCGTCTTGATAAACAAAACGCCCGTTCAAGGTGAAGTCTGGCGGAGCCGAGCATAGTTGTCCCCTAATGGAATACAAATAGCAAAGTATGAATTGAACATAGGTACTCCAGTCCGGTGATCCACACCAGTCTGAAAGTCAGAAGCGGCTCACAAAATGGGACCATTTAAGTGCTTCTGAATGCAGATGGAACCACTCTACTAAATCCAGTGACCTGGCTGTTAGCCTCAAAGCTTCGTCAATGGCGTCACTGGAAAACGAAAGACATCACTTTGCTACAAAAACCCATTTTGATAAATGCCGCATCATGACCGAAGACAGCACGGCAGGGCCAATAAATAGTGGCGGCGCACGAAGTTCACCCGGGTAATTCAGGTAAATACGGAAACCAGCAAAACGCTGTTCTTTCATTTACCGACGTCATTGCAGCTTGTTGTGAATAATTTAGAGCAAGATCCGCGCATGCTAACGCTGACATGGACAACTATTACAAGCAGCCAAGCAAGCAGCCATTTTTTCACGTAGTGACACACATTGCGGCCAACATGCAAGCTGCGCGGATACATGTTGTCATCAGAAAGCACCGAGATCCTGAAGCCTTGTTGGACGATGATATTGGCTCCACAACGTATGCTTACAATGCATTTCCAGTGCTTGCAACAGCGCAGTACGCAGTCAGGGCCTATAGTGAAGCGCAAGTGTCTGTCCTGTCCAGGGTGAATTTAAACAGCTACTGCTTATATTGTTTTCAAAGCACATTCTCAGCAGCGTACTATGTTATCGATTGACGGAGGCGATATCTGAATCACCTGCCATTTTAGTCTCCTTTGAAGGACATCGTTTTGAACACTTTTTTCTTAGGGATGTCGGGCACTCGTTCGTTCCCGGTTTTCGCGTCCCTGTTTGCGTGTTTTGCTAGGAGCTTCTCCGGACGTTCATTTTTGCGTACTGTAGAGGAGAGACTGTTGCAGCTCACATGCGATCGCTTCCTTTGAGCATGGCTGGCTAGCTATCACAAAGTTGGTACGAAGCGGAGCTCGTTTGTAATTCACTGGACACTAAATGTCAAACATAGGGTAGTGTACCATTTAGGATTTTTAAGCGAACATCTAAACTTGGAAGGCGTTGTAAGATTCGTTCTCAACTGTAAATTCCATTACGGGCTAACAGTTGCGTAGCGCCAACAATAGTTATTCTGCTTGCTCGGCAGTGTGTACAACCACGAAACTGTCATTTTATGTAGCGGCTATATGAATGCACGTGGTGTATATTACAGTCTGATGATCTCTGTATGCAATCTATCCATTTCGCTAAGTATATGTAAATGGCTGATAAAAATACACGGGATAGCTGAATTAAGATTAATCTGTCGAGATATTGTTCTTCCTTGCGCTTTTGACACTGGCACTGATTCGATGTGTAGTTCAGCCTACTGTGCTCGAAATACTAACAGTCCTAATTCAGACTGTCAATCACTCTCATCGCTTTCAACGGACAGACGAGACAGGCAACAGGAGTGGTAGACACTGAATGATAAACAGGATGCATTTTATAATGTCGAAAGTGCGTAAAGTGAAATAAGCGTGATGTCAGAACGGTTTGACAGAGAAAAATGCATGACAAGCAGCGCTACAGAATCTCCAAAAAGCGAACCTCAGCTAACCGAATCTGCATTGATGTAGTATTAAAGTAAAAAAGCAACATTGCATGATATTTAAACTAAGAATACCGGGATTAATCTAGCTAAGATCTTTGTACCATGCATCTTGTTTTGTGAAGGAACTCTTAATTGTCTCCAAATTTTAAATTCTTTTCACATGGTTGTGATTGAACTTAGGATTGTGCAATCACGGCTGACGTTGTATGTGGCAGAACCACTGTCCTGGATATGCGTCTGCCAGTTTCATGGAAGAGTGAAATCACTGTGCCTGATTCAGAACTGCTTCTGTCAGCCTCCACCTAGTACACTATGATTCCTAACTTAGTCCAGATAACATAGTAGAGTAGCTGTGGACGACAACAATTGTGTACGAAATCTGTTTCACTGCACTCAGAGGACCACATAAGCAGGCAGCCACGGACGAAACCTTGAAGGTTGTAACCGTCTAAACCAGGCTTGACCGTGTTCCCCAAGCAGGCAAGCATGGTACGAAAAGGGTCCACCAACGCACATGATGGGGCATAGAAGGGCTGGTACCATGACGGGGGCTGAGAATAAGACACTCAAACTCATTGCACAGTGACAGCGAGTAAGCGAAGGGCTTGTCCGGAACTCAGAACAAATGCTTACCAAGTCTGAGCTGCGGCAATTTACTGCACCGTTAGCGGAGTACCCATGCAACATGTGATGACTGTCTGAATGCTGGGATTGTCTGAGTGTTACTGAGTGCCTTTTCGTACCCAATACGTCAACTAACTCAAGAGACCTTGCCGTGCAACTGCTGTGTGTGTGTGTGTGTGTGAATTCAGTGCCTATTTGATTTCTACCTTCTGTACTCTTGTTGAATGTGAATTCCGCAATAACGGAGCTTGCACACCGTTCTTTGTCTTCTACCACTTACGGATGCTCGTTAGCTACGCGCTGTTAGTGCGATACACTAAGAATAGTGCACAAACTTAAGATTAAGGATAGGTAGTCGGTGGTTGATCAAAATGTTATGCCCTTAAACATTATGTCAACTAATGTAGTGAGTAAGTCCTATTGTTGCCTTTCGTCCAACTGGCCATATCGCAGAAATGACTGGGAAATATTTGCATCACCATTGAGATGGCATTATTTGGATACCATGTGACATACATACCGCACGGGATTAACAGCGGATTCTTTCCAAGAGGAATAAATGCATATCTATGCAGCCTTTGCCGTATAACTCGACAAACAAGCCACATGCATGAAACGGAACCGCATTACTCCCGCTAGCACATGCTCTTTCTTCTTCTTCACCTTCATGACCATTGACGATAAAAGTATAATTACACTTAGGCTCCATCTAAAGTGCTACTGCACTCCGCAATATCCACCAAGCAACACATTATATTCAACCGTGCACAATTCTGGAAGATTTCGGTTTCGTTCTCCTTGAAGTTATATTGAAATTTTTGAGCGCACTTTTTGAGGTTTTAATTTCAGGGACAGTCTCGGAGCAGTGATTCCAAGTGGCGTGCAAAACATATGACTTTTGTCAAATTTGCTTGATCCCAATGGTTTTGGATCAACGTTTACCCCAGATTACGTCGTAATCGTTTTCAGGTACTCATCATACATTGTCCATCTTATTCGGGTGCAGCCCTTGGCTATTTATCCGGTATTTTTGTGATTTGTAATCCGTTTTGCACCTTGTTTTAACCTGGAAATTGTGACTGCCCTCCAGGTAACAGCTTGCCAGATTACGTTTTGATAATGTTTCCCACTCTTTGATAGCGTCATCTCGGATTCACTGAACGCCGGAGCCAATGGGTGTTCGGCTGCGTTGATCAACGATTCTAATGTTGAATGCGGCAGCGTGAGCTGCTCAAATCCCCTGACGGGCGAGTCTGGTGGCATGAAGTGCTATGTATGCAACTGCTGGTACCATGAGACCTGTACCGATTTGAGCCCTGATCAGTACGCAATGCTTTCGACTAGAAATAGCATGCTGTTCAATTTTCTTTTATGCCGTCACCGTCGATCTATGCGTCCTGAGGTCACTGAGAAGACATGGAGCAACGTCGGGTTGGGTAACCAGTAGTTGTGGTCTTAACTCACATATCTTGATCGGAAAGTGGAGTTAATGATGAGGAACGTAGAGATTACTATTGAGGTCGGCTCCTTTGCGGAAGGTATGCAACTAACCTTAAATGCTCTCGATGAAAATCCGACGGAGGAGATGGCTAACGTATCTTGTGTCCCAGCGGTCCAGAATGCTTCTAAGGAGGCCTTTGCTGTCGTACTGGAAACCGTCCAAAGCGAGACCGAATTTATAACCCTGCTGTCCAATAAGAGCAAGAGGAAGAAGGCTAAGAAATTCCGTATGGCTCTCTCACAACCTGAAGGTAGTGAAATAATTAAGGTATTGGAGGTGCAGCACAAAGCTCCAACCCCAATCACCCCAGTTACATTGGTGAGGCAAGGTGCCATGTAGACTTCCGCCACACCCGCAAAGTCGGAAAAGACTAGACCGGTGAAAAGTTTGCAGTAGAACATAAAGCCTCAACCTCAATTACTCCAGCTCCCTTGACGAAGAAACGTGCCGAGTCACCTGCCATTCGGTTCAAACTGGGGTCGAGTAGAAGACTCGTGGAGTGAATACGCTTCGTCCAGTTGCTACTTTTACTGATAGTAGCATTTTCCTAACGTTGCTGACTCGGCGGCAGCTCTTCCAAAGGAACGCATGCAGAATGACCTCCATTGTTTTCAAGCTCTGCGTCAACAAAATGCTTACACTTGGTTTCCTCGGTGTCATTATCCGGAAGGTGACCAGATTGGGGAACGTTCCTTTAGATGCGCCAAAGCTGCGACCTCGACTAATTCGTGAAGCCCTCTCAACGCCGGAGAAACCAAAGCGTTAATGCGCTTTGCGTTTAAACTCAATGGTAGTAATGTCAGCGTTCAGCCGGACCTCCCACTGGCAGATAGACTGGAGTTAAAGGAAGCCATTAAAAGCCTCAAGAGCAGGCGGGCTGCTGGTGAGCAATGCTTTTGTCTTGTGGGTTTTCAGATGGTCAGCCGGAAGTCAAATTGTGCCCTACCAGAACACCTGATGTTAGCGAGCGACCCTGGGCTGGTCGTGCCCAGTTCCTTCGGGTAGGGCTTACTAATGTGTGTAACCTAAGGAACAAGTACACGAGGTGGATCTCTACTTGTAGACAAAACTGGTCCCGACATGCTATCACCGAAACGTGGCAGTCCCCCGGATATCACGGTGAAGTATGTTTACCTGGCTACGCAATGCTTAGATGTGATCACTCCGTTGGCCTCTAAGGTGGGGGTCGTCGCCGTTTATGTGAGTTATAAACTTGATTTGTTGAGGACCTATGTGTTCCAGTCGCCGGATCAAACTGTTGAAGAACTGTCGACCATTGTGTGTACTTCCGTTACTCAGTTTACATTTTTAGTGGTATATCGAAGTCCTGGAAATATCTCCAGGGAAGTCAATTAATTTATTCGTACTCAGGCTGCCAATAGTTGTCTAATACTGGGTGACTTTAACCTCGCTTACGTCTGCTGGGCTGGCCTTGCTTGCAGTTCAGCGGTGGGCACTTCCGGTTCGGATCTCCTCGAGCTAACATTGCAACTGCCTTTGCGTCTGTTCGTGGACCTCCCGCCTAGATATATGTGCAACCAAATTCCGTCTACCTTGGATCTCATTTCTGCAAAGTCACACGGTTTCGTAAGTTATATTACCTGAGGTTGTCATCTTGGAGCCAGTGACCAGGCCTGCATATCATTTCGATGTGTTATAACTAAGTGTCATCAAGCTACCTCTGTGGCATGTCCAACTCTTTGGCGAGCAGACTTTAACGCAAGGCGAGACAAAGTTTAATACTGTTTTGCGCGATCACCGTGGCTGACCGCGTTGAGACAGCCTGGGACAAATGTAAGTCATACCTTACCGAGATCTCTGCTCTCAACATTCCACTCATTAGGAGATAGGTGACACGGGCGTAGCTTCCTTTTGTAGCTCATGCAGGTAACTACCTGCTTATGAAACCCTCTAATTGCTGGCGAACTTACCAAGCGGCTTCACCACCCAGCATCTACAAAACCTATCGAGCGGTTAGAAATAAATGTATGCAACATCTTAGGACTCTACATCTTCAGTACGAAGAGGACTTGGCTAATGCAGCGGAAACAAATCCAAAGAATGTTTGCTTACGTTAAGTGACGCAGCGGTACAAACTCGTCTATACCGACTTTACCTCGAGCGGACGGGCCCCATGGGCATACCGAGTATGATAATGATTTTATATTTAGCGAAAATTATACTGATGTGTTTCTCGTGTGGTGTCTCTACCTTAGGTTGAGCTGGTCACAAATGTCCCAGAGGATTCTTGCCTAACTGAAATCAGCATACTGGAGACACAAGTCTTCGGGCTATTGCAAGGGCTAAGTCTTCCAAAAGCTTCTGGCCCTGATTCAATTCATCGGAAGCCGATGCACGAATTAGCCGCTGAGCTAAGTGGCCCTCCTGACATGCAGGTTTACAATATCACTCGACAGCACTGCCTTACATTCGGTATGGAAGGAGGCAATCATCTGTCCGATTGTTAAGGGCGGTGACAGAGCTCTGCCCGCGAACTACCAACCTGTCAGCTTAACAAGCGTAGTAGTTAAGTTGTTTGAGTAATTGGTCAGGGATTAGGTAGAGAATTACCTGACTAAGTTTAACCTCAGTGCGGCACAGCAAGGATTCCGTGAGGGATTTTCATGTTTGACAAATGTACTTGTAGCTCGTGAAAGCTGGGCTGAGGCAGAAGAAAACGCTCACGCTATCGACGTACCTTTCTTTGACTTCTCGAAAGCCTTTTAGACTGTCCCACATCAACTACTCTCAATGAACTAGAGATCGTATGGGAAATCAGGAGCAGTTCTTAAATAGCTCTCTGCTTTCCTAGAGGGAAGAGAACAGTGTGTACGCCTGTGGCGTAGCCGTTCGTTAGACAAACTTTTAAGTGGCGTTCACCAGGGCAGGGTTTTAGGACCGTTGCATTGCGCAATTATATCAATGACCTACCCCAGGAGCTTGACATACCGTCACTATTGTTTGCTTATGACCTCAAGCTCTGGAATATTATGGATATCCCTTGAATGCTCTGAGGCAATTCAGAGTGCCTTGGATAGGCTCTGGGATTAGGCCAACCTTATGTTTGATGCCTATAAATCAGGCTAAATGTTTTGTCCTCCGCATCGGAGGTGCTAGTCCTCCCAATCGCTATGTAGTTAGTGGAGGTGAACTCCCTGTTGTCACTCAGCAGGTTGATCTAGGTATCATCCATACCTCATTGCTTCACTCTGGGGGGAAATTGGAGGAAGTCTGCTTGTAGAGGGTTCCGTATGGTGTGGTATATTCGCCCCTCTTTCGGTGACCTAACGGCCAATAATTTTGTGAAGCTTTCCGCAGCTTTTGTGTAACCCCACTTAGAATATTATATCCAGGCTTGTCCACCTTGCATTGTAAGGGACAAAATGTAACTGGAGAGGGTTTTGGGAGTGGGTAAAAGATTAGTTCGAGGACTACGGAAGCAAACGTATTCCGAAAGTTTGATTAGCTTGGGTATGTACTCAATGCACTATCGCGGAATTAGAGGAGACTTGATCCTCCCTTACCGTATCTTAACGGGTAAGATCGGTACAGAATTGTCCTGGCTATTTAGTCTCGCCAAGCTGCCTAGTCTCCGAGGTTACCCGTTTAAGATGCAGAAACTGCGTTCTAACCGGGTTAGGACGGAATGTTGCTTGTCGTGCCGATTTATTGAACGTTGGAACTCGCTTCCGGAGTACGTCGTTAAGGCGTCTATGGTAGAGGGTTTCGAGCGTCATGTAGATGCGTTTAGGTAGCAGCACCTAAACTTCCCCTTCTCCTAACTGACTTGTATCTTCAACATTCCATTCGTTTTATTTTAAATTTCTTCCCACAACTTGGTATTATAATTATTTAGCTGACATTCCTCCACTTGTTTTCTTAGCTTACCCTTCACCCTCTTAATTCAGAAAAACCGGCAAGGCACGGATGGCTGTGCAGGAAAATGTGGGCAGTAATTTGTTGGACAGGGTGTGATGGGGACTCTGTTTTAGGCATTTCAACATCTCAAGCAGAACTATTAAATCCCGATCCGAGGAGAATCAAAAAAGGAACATTCGCGAGATTATCCAACTGTTCCGGTCCCTAATGAACTTGAACTTGAAGATGATGGCACCCCCATCCGCCATGATAACTGCGAGGACTTGCTGTGTCACTGCTCCTTTTTTATACGCTTGCTGTTTCACTGCGATCCAAGTAATGTGCACATGAATGGAACACTTCATTTATCAACCCTCGCCACAATGGCTGAACAAAACGGGAGATGAACAATAACCGGTCATACCAAAACATTCGTATAATAGCCGGATTATACGTGAAATTAATAAAAGCGTGTGAAGAAGTTCATCAACTCACTAGAGCTGGTAGACAGCTCTTAAAATGGTTTCCTTGACTAACGTTCGTACACATTCTGGTAGCTGCATTACCTGAGCTGCATACCGGACTTCATCGACTCAAAATATGTCATATTAATTCTATACTTGCACAGGTCGAAATCATTAGATCGGTTGCCTCATACACGGTTTAGGCGTCAGGTAGATTGCTTTGAAGGCCGCAACACATTAATGGGTTGGCTATCAACATACATTTACGATCCTGCTAAACTATTCACCTTAAGCATCTACTGCTCTTTTCTCGTGTCCAGTTACCAACGGGATGAAACAACGATGTTCACTCGGTATATTAATTTCCCTTCTTTGTGTCAATGATAGCAGTGCGGTTAACAAACATGGCGTGCCGTATTTATTTGTTAATGATACAACATTCTTCCACGTTACCGAGGAGTTGAGCTTCGAATGTACTACCACTCATTCAAGAATACATTCATTCGCTTGAGACTTGGTGCGACAGGTGGCTGATGACGTTTTAAGCACAACAGTCAAATATACTATGTTGCGATCGCATGACACCCGAAGTATCCATCACACGTAACAGCGAAGGCATCTGTTTACAACCGTCTACCCGCGATCTCGGAATCAGATATTCCTGTACCTTCAACTTCTCTGAACAGATTGAGTACCAGATTGCACGAGCGAGACACTAAATTCGCTAACATCTCTTATAACATGCATACATGCACAGCTACAGGTGAACCTTTTAAAAGCCTTAATCGTCCAATTCAGGCGTATCCCATCATACTCTGAGGCAATCTGAGGAAATCAGACAGAACATTGATGGAAAGCCTTCAACGGTCGATTACTAAACACGTCTTGGGAACATTTATATCCTAAACTCTCAGAACGATGCCCGCAAATTCATCTCCATCCACTTTGGATGTAAGGACTAAAACATAGCTGGAGACAACTGCACAATCTAATTTATGACATTATCCATTGCAATCGAATTATCCTTAACATTGCAGCACAATTACACGCGAGAAGTAGGTAACAAAGACCTTACCCTGATTATACCACAAGGCAAGACAGATTTGTGGTCTAACTTTCGTCTAACCATATAGGCTTCTCTGTGGAATCGGTTGCCATTTAAAATCAGTTGTGTGAGACTGTGCAATCTATTCGCATTAAGTTGGGAAGCTACCTCTACCTGGACACAATTATGTCGTTTTTCTCATAAGGGTCATTTGAACATCCATTCAATGGAAGCCCAGATAAGGACTAAAGGGTGTAATATCACCAATTCACGCAATGTAATTAGTCCTCAGTGTCTACAACCTGCTCAAACTGCTAATTTTCCTACTACCATCGCATAAAACAAACATATGGGGCAAATACCTTGCCAAAAATGCAGACAAATGTAAGAAGATAACGTGATATAGCTCTTACAAGAGCTTGCTGGTACCTGTGCGAGTATGTTCTGTGCCAATTATTGCCACAGCTTTTCACTTAATGATAAAATGCCCAACCTTTGTCATTATCCTTGTTATTATTTTTGTCATTCTGATTATTATTCTCTTCGTGCGGTGTTTATTTTCGGCCAGAGGCAATATTAGCTTGGAGCCTAAATTTGCCACTGGTAATGTGCACCTAGGACCGAGCGCACATTTTGTGCTGGATACTTTCGGCTGCTAGGAGGGCGTTGGAAATTTGGCGCTGGGACACCTGCTACCGGCCGGGTCAGAGTACGAACCAATGGTAACTCTTCCCGACAAAAGATCTGTTAAGGTGGTGCTGACAGAGAAGGTACAAACACTTCATCCTTTTTTACCAGCTACGGTCAGGAGTATTGTTTGTGAACCCTAGCACTGACATTCTCATTATTGTTTGCCTTCCGTTAACAGCAGTGTGTCAACCTAATCATGAGCATATATGCACCCATAGACGCCTACATCTAGCCCTCTGCTTACATCCAGTTAGTCCCATTGTCTAATATTCCATGGCCAATGAGATTGTCACTGAGGGTGTATGCATGTAACCCCACAGGGATAGAATGGGTTGATGGCTGCGTGAACTTGAATGCACAACGCGTTAGTTTGATTTTCGTAACACGCTAACGTATAAGCACTATGAATTAAGTTGCCTTTAAGAAGGTATAGAACACCATGTTAACAGTTGGATTATTGTTCTTGATAGACTTCATGCAGAATATTAGTAATCATAGTTTATATTTTGGAATAAATGTTTCCTAAGTAATCTACTTTGGGCTCACAATTCTTAATTTTGATAAACTAACAGAACTCTGCCAATCTGCGAGATAGATAGATGGGTGATAGTCCAACTTGTTATAACATATTTTCAAGCCATCTCCTTTATACGAAAGTCAAGTATAGAAAATATATTCCTAAGACGAAACGATTTATCCTCATGCATTCTTGTTATACCTGATACAGCTGTACAGCTTAAACACTTTAATATTTGTTTTCCTTTGAGACATTCACTTTTTTCTCTCTTACCAGGCAAGAAGGCAACTTTGGTGGATTTAATCAGATGTTTAATGTTGAAAATATAAACGGGGTTCACGGAGAGTGAAATAACTAGATATATTAACGAAAAAGCGAGTAACGGCGCAATAATATTATGGCTACTAGAAAGCAATATAATATATTGCAGCATAATATTTAGGCGTAACATAGAAGGTATAAGCTTAGTTACTTGCTCGCGAAGTAGAACTGCTATTGTGATCTCCTTTTAACTTTTAACGGGCTTTTAGGATATGAGCTTAAACAGTCCATCCATTGAACCCCTTTTTCTTCATGTAGGTGAGATAGAATGTGCCATATAATAAGACGTACCTTTGAGAAAATTTGGAATAATTGTGAGTAATTTATTGCAATCGGTAAACCTGGTTGAACTAGTAATCCTTTGAGGGATGTTAACGGAGTTTTCATTAAACTCTTTCCTAATGTCATTTATCCCGCTACAAAACATGGCGTATCAATTTCAGAAATCAATTAAAGAAATGGTTGAAGTAAAAGCGGAATTTCTTGCATGTTTTTTTCTGAGTTGCTGGCAAGGATACACGTACGTTGTAGCCTGGCGTTTGCAAAGTATCACTGTAAGAGAACGAGAAAATAAACCTAATTTGGATTTCAAATTCATGACGAAACAAAAGTAAACAGTCATCAGGTTAATTTGGTAGACTGCGTTATTTATGTTTTTATTTGCGTGTGATTTCGCATGTCGGATTTCACCGAAAATGAACAATGGATCCTTAACGGCCAATCAGTCTAATTGTCGGATACGAGGTGTCCATTTTACTTAAATTGCAGGGGTTTCCTCATACTTCCTTTCTATTCTACAGCGTTTGTTCATTCGCGTTTTAAATGTTGCATCGTTAATTATTCCTTTAGCTTGTTCTTGATATACCATCTGGAGCCAAAACTCGCATTTTCGTGGGTATTCTATTTAAGATATTCGATCGCCAGATTAGATAAACATGACTGCATACGTTCATTTTAATTGGAATGGAATTCTTTTCATTCAGATAACCTAACGTTCTTCCTGACTGAAACCCACAAACAAATGAAGCGAGAATTAATTCAGATGTACAGTTTCAAACCAAAAGTTCAATTTAGGTTTCATGCTTCGCAAGCAATCTTCTTATTTTGCAGCAAATATTGTGATCCAGATTTTGGGGGTTGACGTGGTTATAACTATGAGTGTGATGATTTGACATGTATTTTCTTCAGGAATATGTGGCTGCGTTCTGTACAAACAGGCAAGATCGGGCAATGTCCAAGCATACGTTTATCTATACCTTTAATGTAAAGAAATAGAAAGCAAGTGGCATTAGTAATTTAAAAAAGAGAACTACTGCTTGGCAAAATTTGTTTGCTGAAAACACAATCTCTTTATATGAATCATGAGTGCCTTGGAAAGGAATTTCAGCATTCTCTACCCTGCTGTTAACTGATTCGTCTTGCGCGGGTATTTACGATGTCCTTAAGGTGGTTACATCAATGTAACAGCTATTAAGAACGTTGTGTTTATAAATAGAAGTAAATTTTCTAACATTTTGTCAAGCAGCACCCTATTGATTTATCTTTGTAAGGTGATGGCTTGTTTGCCGGTATCAACAGCGTTTGTCAAACTACGCACATATTCCATGTGGATTACTCGACTTACTCGGGTTATAGTATCACATTATGTTTTATGAACACGGTTCTGTGGAACTAGATTGTTTCATTTTCCCATTGATAATTAAGCCCATTAATCTCAAAATACGCAAAAGCCTTAATTTTTAGCTAACCAATGTATAGCAATTTTGTGTCTAGTTTTGAATAACATATGATTCCAATTAGTTGGAAGCATTTCTGACTCCATGGATATGGTGAACATAACCAAGAATAGATGCAGTATTTAAGCACATAGACTTGATAACAGTTTATAGTAGTCGATCAAACAGTTGCGCAGTACATCAGAATTTGAAATTTATTGTTCTCTTTTTCACAATAAACATACACTGAACAGTGAACAATGATAATTACAGGACTAAAAACGCAGTTGCTTAGCAAGTCCCGTTGGAGGGTAATGGTAAAACTACAATAGTTATAATTGGTATACTCCGTGAGAATATTAAAAGCATGTGTGCTCACTCTTGCACTGCCTCCTTAGATGTATTCGTATATTATTCCAGCTTGAAGGCGTGTATAACAAAGTAGCACTTCTCAGGCAAATTAGTGCTGGAGGCCAAAGGCAACATACAATCGTCTTTTGATAATCTCCTAGATGGAAGAGGAAGCAACTGAGATTGGAAGAGAATTCCAGGGTTAGTGAACCCAAAGAGAAATATAAATCCGTCTGTATTCCAGACGGCTATACGGTTCACGTAGCTTCGGACAATTAAATCTTAGATTGTTATTGTAGCAGTTTTACAGGCAGTGTATTAGGTAACAGTGAATCACAGAACGGTGAACGACAAACTTCATTTCCCGTTCAGAGCATATATCATTAACATGTTCGTTACCAGTTAAGCGATAACAAATCGAGCTGGATGTTATACCATGCTCGTGTCATTTAAACTAGTTATTCTTCAACCAGTGCGTTGGGAGCTGTTCTCAAACTCAGTAAAAACTCGGTCTTGTCTATTTAATAAAGAGTAATCGCAGGTTCACTTAGCCGCGTTATAAGCCAGCTGGGTGCGGTATTCCTACAAATTCACTTTGATAGATTAGTGCTATAGATAAGTGCAAAGGTCTGCATATGCTGGATTTATGCAACTTTTATTAGCCGCAGTTTGCGCCAACTTTGTAATAGATATATCAGAATTGCTAATTTTCTAAATGGTAGCAATTGTCCCTTGTGTTAAATTCCTAGTTTCCTTGCATAGCGTCCTCAGGGACTGGTGATTTGCATTTGAGGCTGGTTTGGTCTCGAAAAACCAAGTTATACCATGTTTCGATCTGCTACTACAAAAATACACTGAAAAGGTAGCAGATGCGGATATCACGATCGATATCCTCATATCAGCACACGATTTTAATCAACTTTCAATTTTAAATAATTCCCAAGTCTTGACAACTTCATAAGCCAACGTGAGCTCGGGTTCATTTCCTCATCGGAGTTAAACGGTTGTCATTTTTTATAACTACGTTTAAATAAGCGGTTTCCTTGCAGCTACTGTGCAACTGAACAGGTAGGTATGAATAATTAAATAACTGCCAAAATCACCCAACCCGGCTGCCAAGCGCCTCTTTGATGTAAGTGTGTCATTATATTGGCTGTTGTTCAAGTTCAGCCAACAAACACCTGGCGATCCGATAAAACACCACTTAATATAATCCATTGTGGTTACCGTGATTCCGTCCTACGATTGGAGCTGCATGTACAGATATGGTTCACTCAGATTTTGCACCGCCTTAGCCTACTCGGACTGTATTAACTGGCAGCAGATTTAAGCTCATGTTATGTTTTGATCTAATTGACGGTGACTATGGTAGGGACCATCAAATCTGAAGATGCGTACAGATCCTCAAGTTATATCCACTGATATTCTTTCCATATTTAGTCGTACTGACAAGCGTGGGTAGTAACAAACATATATCCGCTTACATTGACGTGAAAGATCTAATGAGAACGACCATTTGCACCACGTATAGGATAAAGTACCTACTCGGAACGGTGAAAGCAAAACACGACGCAGTCGGGTACGAAAAACAGCCATGCATCTTCCATAGTTAAGTACATACTAAAAGCAAGAAAAGGACATATTTGCAACTGTTCAGGCTCATGAATAAACTCATACACTGATAATTAAGCGCGCAGTTATTCTTTATCATGAATAAATACCTACATGCTTTTTTGAGGAATCCGGCCCCACTTTCGTCTTCAGAACATGCATTTTGTTTGCAAGTGTTCTAAGTGTATTGAAGTAAACCGTAGTGCAGAACGGCACGCATTTTTCAAAAATGTATCCCCCACCTATGTAGTGTCAACAAGACCACAAAATGTCTGGTTAAAAATGCATCAGGCGACTAATAATTCGGCATGCTCACGACATATTGTTAATACGAAATTTCAACAGTGCTAACGAAGTTCTACTAACTTTGAATCATATTAATTGGTAGTTAGCAATGTCCCGAATGCATTGAGCTTTTACGCAATTGTACTTGTTTTTCGAGTAGTGAATCCTGTGATTGTGATTAAATTTTCGATGAAGATTCATCAGTGTCACATTCAGTCGACAACCACTTTACACTCAGGAAAATCACTGGGATTTCATCAATAGTTTGATCCGAAAATCGGTAATTATCCAACCTGGACTATTATGGTCCTGGATGATGACGGTTAAGCAACGGATTTAACAGATCATTAAACCAACGCTGTCCTCTGCAGTTTGGAAATGCGCACAACGGCGGAGGATGATTACTCGCTGTATATCCCAAACAGTTACTGAGTTCTGGCTGATGTCGATCATCCTCATGATCCAAAGGAATTAGCCACTGGGCCTTAAGCATAGAGCTACGGATTCTTGGTATAGAGCCAACAGAAGGAATGCACCTAGTTCCAGATTTCCCTTAATAGATTGAAATGCGTTTCAATGTTTTGTTGAATTTGCAGTGGCTTCTAACTGGTTGTGGCATTTAAGGACCCGGTATTGATCTTTTCGCCATGTACTGATCGTTGCATACACATTTTGTCCCTAAATAGATGGTACCTCCGGTAATTACACTGAAAGAAAGTGAATAACATCGGCACGTCGCTCGGACATAATCGAATGATATATAAATAGTTCGTAGAACAAAGGAATTATCCTAGATAATGATTAAAAGATGGTTGTTCCCTTGTTCCCAAGCCGACTAGGATATGATTTCGTATTTAATTAAACTGCATGTGTCAACAGACATGAACACGAGAGCAAACGCCACTAGTCCTAGTTCATGGAGATAATTTATTGAACGTTACTTGCTAAAGCGCAGTATGTAGACGTAAAGGAATACAATCAAGCCACGGTTTGTACAGTAATAACTCAGAAGATTAACTTGGGTGGCACTTCATTCTGAGGTTTGTAGTAGCCAAATTTCAGTGATATAAACTGGATAGGCATTTTCGCTGCACCACCAAGGCAAAGACCAACATGTTTTGAGTATCTTAGAGTTAGGTCCACCCAAATGCACCATACAAGTTAATATTCTATCTTGGCGAAAACAGTAAAACTAGCATCCACCACAAGCTACCAGCATTACATCTGACCACAGGTGCAAATACCGTGCACCGAATCATTTACTAACTTCACCGATATGATGGTGTGGGAGATAAACAAGGGTCTATTGCAGATAAATAGCTTAAGATTAACATGTCCCGCAGAATTATGAGTTAGAGCTTTCAAATAAAAGCAAATACGGCTGTAAAAAACAAGCCCGAAAAGTGGGATTGCCGAGCATATTTTCATCGGTCTGAATATTTCACATATGCTTTTGTGCAACCTGAAATTTTTTCGCTTTTGATTTTCCGCGAAAAACCTGTGTTTTGCGGCTTTGTTTTCTAATTCTCCGTATGGGTCCTGCATGTTGTATGTTCTGGTGTATCGGGACTAACACATTCTCGGCACGATCTCTGAACACAGCTAATGAAGGGGCTAACATAACAGTTTACAAAGTGAATTCCATTGTGGCAAATAAATAGAGAGAAAAAGTTCCGTCTAAATTCCAGCCAATGGAATGTCCTGTCAGTCTGAGAAAGTAGCCACTCAATCTGTGGTTATGGCTAGCTTGTAGTGGCTGACAGCACGAGTGATTAGGGTTGCTTTAAATATGACACACCATGATAAGATCACGGCTCAAACGCCGATAGCGTCTAGTGAAGAGTTCCAAAACGCTCAGGCCCCCTTCCTAAGGTAAATTGTATAGACATTTTGAACAGGACTAGGCATTCGTTTTCGCCCTCTGCTATGTGTTCTCCAATGCGCTTACGTGAGACCAAGGTAACATTCTTGCCACATTATTTAGCTGAGTCTCACGACGTGTTATTTCAATGCACTTAAGGTAATCAGGGAAACTCCAACGACAATTTCCATCAGCATGCTCGTTGGTTAACTTAGAAGAATGAAGCATTAACACTAAGACTCGAGAGTACCATTCTACCAAAAAGCAACTCCCATTTCAGCGTGATAAAGAAGTACACCTGAAAACAATATGCAATACACAAAGGTTTAACGCTCAGACTAAGTTAAATCCTACACGACTGCCAAAATATTCTGCATATACGTTGAACCCCATAAACTAAGCATCCGAGGTTCTACACCTTAGTACACAATTTACCCTACATAACATCTGTACGCTCTCCGCTTGCACTGCTAGTACTGAGTCTGTAAAACACCTGATCACTGACTGTCCACTCTCATTTCCCAAATAGGTTAGGCGCCAGAAAGCATAGCAACTAATAGTCATTTAACCATCTTCGGATGCCTGCTGGCCCACAGTATTCAGTTATTCTGGCTTCAATTAGATTTATTAATTGGTAAGAGGGAGTTGCTTCATAGGAATTAATGCTCCTAGTATTTTCTAGTTTTATATTTAAGGCTCGGTCATTCAATGCGGTGAGGAGATGTTAGGCGGTTATTGTTGCTTCCACAATAAGTAGGTTTGCAAATTACTGGTGACTACATTAGTCGGCCACGTAATCGTCAATGGAATTTCACGTTTCATCAGCAAGAGCGGTTTCCCGTGAAAAATTGTGATTGTCCATATTGTGTTTTTTTACAGCCACAACCCTACGGTTAGCTCATTTGCGACACATTTCCTTGGCATCAATATAGAAAGTTAAGCAAGTGTAAATTTAATTCTGGAATAAATAAGGTTTCCCTAAACCTACATTTGCTAGATGATTACATATAAATGCATAAACCCGCCCACTATTGATGTACCTGGTTTAATTTGCGACATCATTTTGCTTACCTTGATATGGTTACGTGTAAACATCGTAAAGATGTTGAGTCCACCTGGTTTGGGCAGTTGAGTTTAGGATAAATTATTTCGTCATAATCTGGACATGACATAGTGCCAATAACATAGCGCCAGGGGAGGATACTTTTATGAACGAATTTTCTATATGCAAGTGGTAATTGATTTATGACAATTTACTTAGTAGTACTACTCAAAGTCGCCTTAACCATACTGCCGCAGTTTTATTAGTTTGTTTAAGTCAATGCCTTCGTGCTTCCTTCAATCTAGGTCATTAAATATTTAGACAAAGAACTGCAAAGCACCATCCCAACCATTTCTAACTAATCAGCGGTGTCTCTGCAAAAGTTGCATGCGATATTTAACGTTTAAATGGAAATCCTGATAGGAACACCACATCAACCTAAATTGAATTTTGTCCAGTGATTTATGAGGACCGTTAATAAAGAAAGTTAAACTCAATTACTCTGTGCGCGGTGGTCATTTACCCCAGTTGGAACTGCCCATTTGTCCTTAAGCAAATGAACATTTTGTGCAGATATTTCTCAGTATATCATTTAGTGTTTCTCTTTTCTCTTTTGGTCAGACATGACGCAGTCATGAAGTCATTGGCGTTCCTGCATTAGGCTTCGTTCATCAGCTTGATAATTTCCATTCTATTAAGATTGGTATAA
>CALYDF020003429.1:0-15162 GCA_944474145.2 Dicrocoelium dendriticum
AAGATGCGAACTATTAATGAGCTTCAGAATAACTTTAAGTCGTAGGTTGCGCTTAGATTTAAAATTAAACCCAATGGGTTTAGCCTTCATCCAGCAATAGCCAGTGCAATATTAAAATTCATATTATAACTGTGTAGCTAATCCGCATCTGTTGATTACTGAAAACAGAAAAGCGGAGCGCAGTTCAGGCATATTATATGGTTTCCGAATGCAGCATATCATTGTCCACTGGTAAAATTGGTGTATCTTTAGTGTTTTAAGGATGTATTGCTACCGAAATTTGATTTTGGTTTACAAAAGTGTCAAAAAGCCCTAATTTCCCTTGTTTGTGAAAGCTTTTTACATCAGCGTCTATATAAGTAGAATGTGAACTCTGCGTGCACTAGCTCGAATGTCCAGCGATTTGTCGTCGAATACTGTTGAGTTGATGATCCATCGGTTGTTTCTGTGTACAGCAAATGAAGATTTTCACGTTCAGAATGCACCGTACATTGATAGAAGCGGATTTAAAAGGGCAAACTATTGAGTCATATAACGATAAATATGTTTATGCACATGTCGTTAATCAGTATCTTGTTATATACCAGATGAATTGCTATTAGCGCTGCGTTGATCACATTCAGTTTTTCCCTTCATTGTGTATCGGATCTCGCTGTTGATATTGCGCCTTGGTCTTTTATTCACAGAACATAAAAATCCCCTTCATAGAATTAAACACGGCGTTACAAAAGTAATGTGGTTTACTAATAATTCGTTGTCAGTTTTTTGGATATATATAAGTAAGGTAACTATTCACTATTTATTTAATTTAACGTAAGTCAAGTTCAAATGTTTAAGGTGACAAGTTATCACTACTCTCTTCTGTGTTACAATAACGTCGTGTTGAATCGCATACACAATTGCACACACATATATGTGTCTGCTTCAAGCTGTTACGAAAGTGATGCGACCAACCTATTCCAACCAAAAATTATTATATAATTACAGTGAATAAGATGTCATATATTTAATAAACACCGCCGTCTTTTCTGTGCACAACCGTTGCATTTGTGTTAAACATATCGATAAAACTGGCTATTAAGAGGTGATCCGATTCTAAGTCAGAGTAAGTCAAACAGGTTGCACAACGTTGGGTTTGGCTTTCAAGTTTTTCAAGATAATTATGTACAGGCATTGATTATGTGCTACCGTCTATTGAAAAGCTTTGCAACCAAAATACAACACTAGCATATTACATTATAAAATGGGTTATTATTACTGAAGCAATAAAATAATAACTATTTATTTCCTCCTGCAAGCAAAATATGCTTTGCTTCAGAGAGCTGATCAATATTTTTTATGGTCTTGCAGTAACAGACTTTTAAATATACAATAATATTCGTTTTTATTTATTTTATTTAGGAGGCAGTTGCACATTTAGCTGCATAGTGAACGCTGAGTTTGTTGTTCAATTATTGGCTCAGGCAGTAGAAATTATTTTGCTTCTGTTACCATTCGTCGAACTGCATACAAAATATCGTTGCGGAATAAAGTGGTAACTCACATTCATAGGATCCATACGAAAACACCCCAGTTTCTTCAACCAAGCAGATAGGCAAATTATAGATATTTGCCCGCCGTGAGTCCAAAATAATTGTGCATTAAGAGCAGGTATTCAAAGCATTATATATGATATTTCGAGAAAGTCATGGTGAATGTCAACATTAGGAGGAGGATTGACTTGGGAACGCACGAATAATTAACATTCATTTCGGTAAGGTTTGTTGCGTTTGTTGACTGAAAGCGAAAGAAATGTCTAAACAGTTATTGTTGCATAAATCCTAATGCGCCTAGGATTACCTTCGCTTGAAACTCAAAAATAATAATCGCTCTCAATTAGCAGATACAATTTACTTGTCAACTTGCTAGAAAACTAGCGCAAATACTTTTATTTTAACTTTTTGAGGCTGCTGATCCAACAATTTTAACAGTGACATAACGTTTTGACAGAACATTTTAGGTACTAAAACTACTCACTGTTATCAAGCCAACTGATTTCTTTGAGCTAGATCCTTCAGGTTATTTGCTTATTCATCATTTGAAGCTTTAGCAATATTGCGCCGAAATTGTTTATCAGGGCTAATTAGTTTGCATGCTGATTTAGTGTGATGAAAAATTAAATCCGCTTTCAAATCAGGTTTGGACAAATGCTGGTCGCATTATTCTCTGAAATCCACTAATCGTATCCAATTTATTAGCACGGTGACTTTGTATTGATCCATGAAAATGCAAGGATATATTTTGTTCCTGCTCAGTTTCTGGATAGGGGCGAATTAATGAACGTCGGCTTGCGTATGGTATTCAACATTTAATACATTGCATTTGGCAACCGATCCTTCTAAAACGAATGTGCACGACCTGCTAATTGCGCTATATAAACCATGTTTTTCGTGTTAGGTTGTCTCAGGATATGCAATCATGGCAATATAACTTGAGGAGTCCTAACCCTCCGGACAGAGTAAGCTCGATATTGGTCAGTATGTATTATGGTGTGCAGTGTTTGCAAATTCATTTGTAGCCTATAAAACCAAACTTTCCATTTACTAGGTAATGCTTAGCAATAGATGGACGGATGTTGGTCGGCGGTGATTAATTTTGACAGATAATCTTCATCTTTGTAGAAAAATCACAATGTGTTGAGCTTTCACAATACCACATTTATGCTGACATAAATAATATTCCTTGCACCCAAGGTCAGTTGGAGAAATACAAATCGCCGTCAGATTTAGGGACGGAGATGTTTGCTTGAGGGACTCCGCCCGGAGCCTTTGGCTCAATAGCCTGACCCACAAGGCAGTGGAGAGCAGATCCAGCTCGGGAATGTGATTGCAGAGACAGATTGGGATCTGCTTGACGGCCGTCACACGCAGCCTTTGAGGTTCTGGAACAATTATCATATGTTTTGCGACCGTAATTGGATACGCACCTGCGACCACGGCCAGACGCAGGCGGGTTTTTGGCGGGTTTGCACCAATTTGACCAGGGGCTGCCTGGCTTGAGGCGGGCAGTAGCAAACAATTGAACACCCGGAGGTGTCCTCCCACCGTCAGAGACAATGCGTGGCACTCGTGCTCTACGCCAATCGAGCATTGAGAATATCACCTGTAACCTGTTGTCTCCCATGGCTAGGTTTTACGGGAAGTGGGCCATCGACCACTTCCTAACCTCCGGAGAGGATGGACTAGGATACTGCCAGGGCGCCTAATCCTGACAGGAGAACGACTCGGGTCCTCAGCCAAAGCCTTCGATTAAATGAACACCCGAAAGACAGCGGGTCTAGCACATGGTCAGTTAGCTGACTCATGCGGATTGGTGTCCTGGATCTTAGCAGGGAGAAGGGCGAAACCTAACTCCCACCCAGCGGTCGCCACGTGGAGGCGCCCAGGACATGAGCCTATGGCGCAACAGTAGCAGCAGGGGGTAGACCATCTGTCAGGATCTAGCCACCACCAGCCTCAGCGCACCATAGGCTCTCACGTACATATGTGCCTACTTACTCGCATCATAGCGTTTATTCAGAACCACCCTGCAAAGCCGAGGCAAATCATGAGTTTCATCGTTGAAAATGACAAAATTATTCCGGCATGAGCGGAAGCCCTACGGAGCATTCCTGTATACAGGCAGATTAATTTTAACAAGTTAACTATGCAATTTTTCTAAACGTACTAGGTAGAAATATTGTCTTCTTTATGGGTAAAGTTAAGTATCTGGTTAATCATCAGAAATGTTTTTCTCGTTTTTTGCGGCAACCATATAGGCATGACTATAATTGTCTTCGGCTATAACTTGCTAACACCTGTCTATAGAAAATTATCATGCCTTTGTAGATATTTACTTTATTATCTCTGGCTTCGTGAGGGCTTTGGATGAGCTGTATACACACTTCCTCCTTTAATACTGTGTACAAATGGAATGCCTTTATTCCCGTTCAACGGAAGGTGTATCGGAGTTAATATTCTCAAGAAAGAAATGAGTACCTCCGCACTTTTGTAGTCACTACACACCGTTATTATCATGGAAGCCAATTTCATTTGTCTGCCCAGATGAAGCTTATCAATGCATTTATTGCTAATATGAAAGTCCAAAATACTATCAAGAATCAAAACATCGGGAAGTATTCCGTGACGCAAAATGCGTTGTAATTTTGACGCCAATCGTTTTTCACTGCATCATACATACTACTTTTGGGCGCGGGAGTCGCAATAACAAATAAACACCGTTTATCCCCACGCAATTTCGACGCTCTGAACGAGCCACTGATCGGAACCGTTATATTTCGCGCTGTCTATTTTAATGTACTCAACCGGGGCAGCTTCAACACTGGTACCAATAAAATACCCATAGCGACTGGACCGGTATTAAAAACCATTCCGTTAAGATGATTCAGCTTACAGTCTGCGTTCAAGCCTTAAGCCGTGGCGCAAGGTTGGATTGATATACACTTGGAGACTGAACTCAAGCAGGTGTCGAAAGAGAATCTATGTGAGGTCGACAGCTAGCTGCACCCTGAAGTTTAACCGTTTTGAGTTGTGGTAATTTATATTAATCAGCATCTCCCATGTTTAAGATTTCAGTATCTGCTTTCACACTATTTATTCCGCTATGCTCTTAAGCAGTAGATCGCTCGGTCCGTCTGTTCTTGGTGTGCGGATTTGAACCAGTTGGGCGCGACCCAAAAGGCTTCATCTACAAACAAACGCAAGGAGAAAATAATGCGAATGTCGTACGTTGGGGTGGGAAGGTTAATACGTAGAACTTGCGGATCGCAAATAACTTTCTGATGTGCAACACAAAGAGTGTGCTTTGTAACGTGTGAGAACTTACAGGCACATTTTCTGGCCTGCGGTGGAGGAAACGTCCCGTCGGTTATTCTTTCATGTTCAGCAATTTCTTTCTCTGTCAGATGAGCTGATTTTAACAACCCATCGATGACGCCCTCCAGCGCATTTAAAAAAACAAAATGACTATTGAGCTTGGATCTATAAAACTGTGCGACACGCTCCTTCGTTGAAGTCCTGTGAGCAATCTTGTCACTTTTAACACCCATCCTCTATTCCGTTCGACCTGGGAGCACTATCAATATTTTAACCCCTCAGCCTCATGGCAGAAAACGATTTTGGAATCCGAACGCACGCAGTCTCATTACTTCGAAAATTTAGACCTTATTGTAAGTTGCACCTTCGAAAATTCTGTTTGTTTCATTGACGTTAGCTCCAATATAGCAAATCTCGCGCCACATTAAACCTTACTCTTGCTAATTTGCTTTCAATCGCTTGTAGTTTGGACACAATTCATTGGGTCCATCGGACTCCATCCTATCTATCGTTCCCTAGTTAGCAAGTCTCTAGAATATCATCTTCATCTTCATCATTGCACACGACAGCTACGTGTGTGAAGGTTTACAGCTATGGCGCCACAATATGTAAAATAACAAATAAATGCAATAGCTGCATACCAGCTGACCTAACAGAAACTGATGTGCATCGTACCGGATAGCTACCAGCAGGCTACTACGCATTACAAATTATTATATTAAACAATGATATTAAACAATATGATCATAATTGAGGGGGTAAGCTAACAGGGATGGACAATGACAAAGGAACTCAAATCCCGAAGGTCACTGTGGTCGGTCTTTAGCCATATCATCAAGTGTATCTAAACAAACTTGTCTAACGTCTTTTGTACTACCACCACGGAGCTATGACGCTTCAACCGCGGCCAGCCTCGAAGTGATGGACCACAATCTTGTAGACTAAGTCATCGCTTACCCTCTCCTCTTCTTTGATCCACAATCCCGGCGAACAAACAACGTACATCGAGGAAGCCCGTGGGCTGGCACGCGTAACACGTGGCCGAGGCATCAGAGCCTGGTGCATAAAATAACGGTGCTAAGCGGTTCAGTTTCATTTCCTGTGCCGTAAAAATGGCTTCACACATGATTGCGGTTCAAGCGGTGTTCCCACCAGATTTGAACTAATATAACAAAGCACCGGTGGTGGAGCATAACTAGCCTTTTTATATCCACTCTTTATATTCCACTGCGCTCAAGTGTCAGCTTTCGCTGTCTAGGATTAGGTACGAACGTACCGCTGCATTGTAAATTTCATGCTGCAAGGCGAGTGCTGCGTCGCGCTGCAGCCATAGTTGGCAATGTTTAGCCAAAGCGCTTCAAGCGTTTTCTATGTGGTACGTCAGCTCAGCCCAATGACGCTGAAACGGCTTCCTAGATATTTCATTTCTGAGCGCATTCTAACTGATCCCCGACAAGCGTCAGAGTTGAAGGCGATCCGTGACTATGTGAGAGGAAAGCTTTATACTTTTATGACGCAAAACAAAGTTTGAATCTTTTGACAGCATGTGATAAGCTTTCCAGTGCAGTTTTACATGTATCGGAGCTGTCAAATCTGAGTGAAGTAGCGTCCCGCCAAACCCAAGTCAAGAAGTCTTTCACTTGGGAGTTCCTCCACACCTTCCAGCGTTTGTCTTGTGGACTCAAACTTCACGAGTTTATTGGTAGCGAAGCTGTAGCGGAAATGTGAGAGCGGGCATACTTGTCTCCCACCGATGTTTATAATGAAGGGCGGCAACAGCTTGCCAAAAGCACTCACTCTGCCCTTGCCACGCGTGTGTAGTGCTCGCATTAGGTATAACAATTCTCATGTACACCAATCCTGATTAGACAGTCTCAAAAACACATCAAACAACCAAATCGGCGTAACTTTTGGTGCAACGATACACAAATACGTTTGACCGCCGGTATTTGTGATGGTGCTCCAAATACTGATGAAAATTGAAGGTGAAGTCGACGTAGACACGATTGCGACAAAACCCGGCTTGCTTTTACGAAGCTGGATATAACAAACGCCAACCAGTCTGTGAGAGATTACAGAAGCAAAAAAGGGGTGGAAATGGATTGCAGACAGATTCCAGGGTTGTTGCCGCATTCCGAACGCGAGCATCCTTTAAAGCTCAGAACTATAACGGAGCGGATACAGTCGTTTGGGAAGAGTGCTTGCTAATATATTTTATTTAGTAATTCTTATAAATCATAAATAAGAGCAGAACCACCAAAGTTGTAGGGGGTTGGATGTTAATCGGCCGGTCTGAAGGCGTTGTCCAACTTCAACAGTCCGACCTCAGGTTGGAGTTTTGAGCATAGAGGAGAATACAAATGGATAGCCTAGGGATCTGAACAAACAATCCCCGGTGAGAAACCCAAAAATTCAGGCCGATCGAATTGCTATTCAAAACGCCGTCCAATGTTTCAATACTTTTGACAAGATGTGGGATGTATCAGCTTTGCTTCAGCGCTACCTGATTTATTTTTTGTGGGATATATTGACCAAGTAAAAACGTTCGTTTCCATCCATTAGGCTATGCATATAGGTTGTCACGCTCGTTGAACATACGTCCTTCCAAAGCCACATAAGTCGGATTATTCCGACATCGTCGTGAAGGCATGTGTTTACATGGGATATTAACTCACATGAAACAGTCCAATGATCCCGTAGTCATCAAAGGGATTAATCAGTAATTTTTGCACATAGCTTGCATTAGCTAAAGAATCCAAGCGTTTCTTTTAATTTTTCGATATACGTTGCGACTATATCAAAATAATTTTGCGAAATACTCCGATGAAATCGGAGAAATCTGACGAATGTGGCTTTGAGAGGACACTTGTTCAAAGAGCGTGACAATATTAGTTCGATACTTGATGATCTGACGCGAATGTCGTGCCCGGATTCCGTTATGCCTGACAGATTGGACGCATATTCGCGCAAACGATTTGGGACGTTTGTTCAACAGATATTCAAAAATCAAGAAGAAAAACATCTACCGTCATTACTGCGACAAGTTGGCACTACAAAGGCCAGTACTTTATTTCCGCCGACCCGGAATTACACGTTCATATTTTTCCTCGTTGCACCTGGAGAAAACACTGCTGGAGGAACTTCCACTTCTACTTTCAACAAAATACACAACAGTTGAATCTCCAGTAAGAGAAGTACATTGTTTTAGAGAGCTATTACTCCGTGGACAGGTAAGGTTATTATATTTATATATAATGCTGGATATCGGATTTTTATGATTAGACCACAGCGATGCTTGCCATAAAAGGTTTTGCCCCGCTGGCCAGCTAGACCAATTCCTTGACTGCAGTTGCGCATTGTCTGTCATTATCAAAATAACAACTGGCCGCAGACATGCTAAATTACGCGTATATGTTTATATTGGCCACTGGAAAAACCGCTAAAGGCGATGTGAAAGAGCACGGTACACAGCGTCTGGGATCATGGTCAATATTCAATCCAACATTGTTGTAACTATTGCTAATAGCAGCTTGCATCCTCGTTAATACTAGTCGACATATATGCCTTATAAAATTGTAATACATATATGTGAAAATATATGTAAATTATTCAAGCAAACTGCATTTTAATATAAAATATAAATAGACTACTTATACACACTGTAGATAAAAATAAATTTCTTACCGAATAAATGTGCTACGAGTTACCATCCAGAACCACCCATATATAGTTTAATACAAAAAGCAATAATAGGAAAAAGCTTGCCGTAAAGCTGAGCGAGAAAACATGACCGGCGATCGCGACCGCAGTCATTGGCTAGATTGTCCGCAAAGCTTTTGGGTTACCAGCCGGCATTTTCGTGGTTAATGTGTCATTAAAATAAATCGTTTGGCACCCGTGTTTAGGACCCAGTGGGATTTAGCTTGGCATTCTTCCCATAAAATTTCCCTTTTTTGTTTGCTATTATTGTGAAGTGACGTATTTGTCCCGAAAAAATAAAGCTATTGCCAAATGATTCTCTCCGGTGGACTATAGTATTTCATCACTTTGATATTTAATTTGGTAAATGATTTAGCCCATGCTAGGTAACCGAATAAACCAGTGGCGTTGAAATGTGCAATGGGCTATTGGCTTATAATTAGTGCGAACTATTGAAGTTGCTTTGCTGAGTTGTGAATATCAAACAGTTACCACAATAGTTGGGCATGTGTCGAGAAAATACAGTTATATATATCAGCCTAAATCACCTGGTATTATGTCGACCTCTGATACAACATGTAGCCCGAACAAAATAAGATTACGTGTTTATCGAATGCTCCTGATTTTTTCACTGATTTTGCATCCCTATCACACAAAAACCTTATATTTTCAATAATTTCTTTGAATCCATATTCAAGTCAATTCTCACATGTATCTAAATAAGCCCACTAATTGCTTTAATGCCGCTGTGATTTGCTTTTCAAATAGTAGTCTTTAAGATTCAAACTTTCATGCAGATCGGACATTTTGATGGCCTGGCGTCCATCTTAATTTTTCTCGCTATAGATGAGTGACACCATTCTGAGACGGGATTACAGAAATGCAGCTCTGTTTTTAGGTTGTCATACCATGTTGATCGCGGTTCCAAATATATCCCACGCTTTGCTTGGGATAAATGAGCAACTAAAGCTTGGCTAAGGACAGCATCGAATTTAGTACAAATACTTATACATCGATGCTTTATTTATCCCGGATTAACATCCTAAGTTTGAGAATGCACTGCAAAGCTCATGCGAAATTGGTACAGTATTAACATGGGACGCAATTTATGTGTGATATCCACATGTGCTGCAACCGAGTGCAGTTGTGCATCACACAATTATCACTTTCATCACAAACTGCACCCGCTTTTTAGTGAATCCGAAAAATGTATGTCGTAGTCGTTGCGGTAGAATTAATTTCATTAATTGGTCGTCTGCCAACAAGCGAGCGTTATCTTGTTGGCCGTTGTAATCTGGATGCAATTTTTTCTAATAACAAAGGCAAGCATACTAAATGGTATAAATCAAAAGGCTCCTTCTTGCGTACATGCGTTTTAGGCGTTTAAGCAAGTGCGCTGACACATGAGGTTCCCTTTGATAACAAATGCGCGTCAAAAATCAAACAGCTTGCAATCAGCTTCGGATAGAGAAGCATTGTACGATATGATAACATCCTCTGTTCTATCTACCTCGATTCAGATCGCGCTCCGCTCTGTTCGAATATCCGCATGGGTTTTAGTGGATACGTGAATTCAGATCTCTCTATATATTAAACTCACAGGCTGGGTGATCCATCAATTCAATTGGTTTATCTTTTTAGCGTTCCACCTACATTTGTCGAAGTCATTGCAGCATTTGCAGTTGGACTTCCTGACTTTTGCCCATAATTACTTTGAGATTACTGGGCTTTATCTCAAAGGCTGAATCACCACTTGCGCCTTAGAATTTTAACCGTCGCCGAACAATAAAAGTTGATACTAATAGCATGTACTTGCGACATTGATGAATCACAAAGCAAAATATGCTTAAGCGCATACAAAAGTGGGCGAAGAATTCGTACTCTCATTTCAGCTAAATAATCATTCTAGCAGTCTATCGAATATGCCTAATTACGCGCCGTATTGAATTTCATCACAAATATCCTTCAAAGCGAATGCAAAACATCAGTTTCCTCGAAGGAAGCAACTCAAGGATTCCGGATTGGCGGTCTCCTCCGGAGCATCCGTGAATATTGGAAAATCGGTTTTTAACCAGCTAACTCCGCGGTTTAAAATATTTAGTAGGTAGAAAGGTACCATCCTAATGGGGTAAGTCAAGCGTTTGAGTAATCTTCCAAAGGTTTTCTGTGAATTATGCGACAACCAAATAGGAAGCAGGCTAATTACCTCGCCCCTAGATAGTTAACAGCTGTCAACAAACCAATGTAGTACAAAAAAGTACACAGCCATCGTTGTCATTATGTATCTTTAATTAAATTCTTACGGTAAGCTCTTTACACACTTCGTCGTAAATGGTCATGAGCAGTAGAATGGCTGCAATTCCCGTTATCCGGGAGCTGTGACCTAATTTATTTTCTCATTAACGGGATGAGCAATATCACAGAGGTTAAGTCACCGCTCATAGTTAATATCACGGGTGCCCAGATGAAGTTCAGCAGTGAACATATTATAAAGAGTGATCGAAACAAGTTCGGTGCATGGTTTAATTTAAATCGTTGCTCTGACGAAACCTTTTCCGTCTGCCTTTCAGAAGGACACTCCTGCGCGCTTATATAAGTAGGAAAAAACCTGCAGAGAACAGTTTACTTTAACTTTTATTTTCTCTCCGTCCTATGTTACTGATCCTTTCTTATGGAGTCTACGTGTTGCGTTATAGACTTTCTGTCTAAATCTCTGGACTTCTGCCTTGTCTGTAAGTAATAATTAGCGACCAAGCCAGATAAAGAAATAATGACAAAGTCAGGCTAATCATCCGAGGTAGAAATTCTGCCGCTAACATCCGATCCATAGTTACGGATTGCTTTTGCTTTGGATTCCTTGTCGGACGCCATGCGAATGATGACAACAAACCTGACGCCTGCTCCTTCCAAAACCCCATTAACCCCTCGGGAAAACTTTTTACCAGGCAAGCCCTGTCTCCGACGGAAGAAACAAGTACAGATGTACATCAAGCACTTTCCAGCCCAACAACGTGTTACTGTTATTTTGGGCCTACTGGCATTAGAAGCATTTGATAAATTTATGGATAGTAAAATGTTGGAAGGAGAAATCACCATGGACATTTTTGCTGCTCTTTGCCGTATCTTAGACCGAAGCAACCTGCCCTACGAAGTGTACAAACTTTTCCATGCCTGGTATCAAAGACCGGGAGAAAATGTGGCAACATTCGTTCGCAAACTTCGGAGTTTGGCAGTAACTGTCTACGCAGATGAAACGCAAGATCAAGAGGACGAGCGCTTTGTATAGCTTTTGCCCGAGGGCATCCAAACTCTCTGGGTATAAAGGCAGTTTCGCTTACGATGCCCGATATGTATTAGGGTAGCCCAAACAGTGTCAGATCAACTAGAGCAATTGGAAAAGTCAATGGGTCCCTGGGAACCATGTTGCGCGCTAAAGCGATTCAGTCCCACTAGCTTCCAGCAACAGAATGAAGCAAATAGAATGGCTTTCCATAACAGTACAATGTAATTTTCGAAGGTCCTGTCCTCCCCCACCAAAAGAAGAAATTCCCCGGTCAAGCCTTGGCAGCCGACGTCGTCAAGGTGAGTGCGACCATGTGAAGTCAGTTTTCATTCCCACTGTCGCATATACAACGTTCGCATTATCATTGAATTTATAGCTAATCATAGCAGCAGTGGAACTGTTTGGTGAAATTGACACAGGGGCATGCAAGAGCTTAGTCCGAGCTAGCATAACCAAATCTCTGACAGATTTTGTGTGAACAACCTGCCGTTATAGTCTGACCGCTGCTAAACAGGAACGCATGTCTGTTCGGGAATCTATCACTGCTCAAGAGCAGCCCCAGTCGTCTTGGAAAATAAGAAAGTCGGTGGTTTTAGGCTGTGTGTTTATAATAGGAAGTAAACGAAGTCGCGCGGATAGATGCACACCCACTGCCCATAATTGGTGACCTCTTCGACGCGCTCGGATGATCAGCTTATTTCAGCACGCTAGATTTGGTGTCTGGTTATTGGCAAGTATAGGTTGAAGAGAGTGATCGAGTGAAGCCAGCCTTTTCAGTCTATTCAGCCGTATATGAGTTTCAATCAATGTCCTTCTTCCTATCAAATGCTCCTGAAAGTTTTAAACGCCTTATGCAAATAGTGCTTCCCGATTTAATTCATCACAAGTGTCTCGTCTATCTGGACGATGTCATCGTACATGAGAGAACGAAAGAGGAACATCTAAGCAATCTAGCTGAAGTGTTAGCGTGTCTAATCAAAGTAGGTTTGAAACTCCAACCAACATGATGTCGCTTACTACAAGAAGAATTTACCTGCCTCGGACACATCATCTCTAGGGCAGGCAACCGGACAGATCCGCGCAAGACAGATAAGGTAAAGGCGTGGCCAATCCCTACTAATGCCGAGGAGTTACGCAGTTTCTTAGGACTGGTGTAATACTAACGTCGATTCATAAAATGGTTCCCTGAAGTCGCAGCCGCTTTAAAATCGTTGTTGCAGACTAATCGCAATTTCGATTGGACTGTCGAATGTCAAACGGGCTTCCTTGTATTGCTTGAGTCCCTGTGTACCGCTTCGATGTTAATATTCCCCGACTTGTCACCACAAGCTAGGGAGATTATTGTTGACACGGAGGCAAGCAATTAGGCCATCTGAGCGGTTTTGTCACAAAAAGACATGATGACATCGATAGAGTGGATTCATACAGTTGTAGAAACATTACGCCCAAAGAAAGCAATTACTGTACGACAAGGAAAGAAACGTTGGAGCTGGTGTTATTCATAAAACAAAATTGACACTACATTTTAGGAAGAAAATCCATAGTACGGACTGATCGCCAATCACTCACGTGGTTGCAAAAATTCAGGCACACTGAGGGGCAGATTGCTTAATGGCAAGAGCAGCTACATGAGTATGAGTTGGAATGTCACCATCGGCCTGGGTAACAACACGGCAACGCGGACGCGCTATTGAGCATACCTTCTCGAGATCACGGAAATTTTCCTTCCTGCATTACTCAACAAGTAACGCCAGTCAACGTACAAAAAACGGAGTATGATTTTTGGCAAGAAGCACAGGCTTTGGACGCAGACATATCACTTATCTACCACGAGCGGCGATCGGGAAGGGAAAAGCTGCGAAGCTCGGCGCTTGTGGGCGATGTGGGATAAACTCGCTATCGAAGAGGGTGTGTTGGTCTTCGATTTCCGCCCCACGTGCCAGAGGAGGATCGTAGTTACACAGGCGCTTGTTACGGAAGTGCTGTCGGAACTGCACCAACAGCTGGGACATGCTGGAATCGATAAACTCGAATTGGCGGCGCGTCGACGATTTTGGTGGGCGCATCAACGAATATATATTGTCAACGTCTGCCAAACTTGAGAAAGGTGCGCGAATTTCAAAAATCCGGATATTGCCCATAGGGCGTTGTCACAGTACATAACAGCAAGTTACCCAAAAGCGATAGTTGGAGAAGACCTCGTTGGTCCCCTACTGGAAACGCCGAGAGGAAATCACTACATTCTACTCATGGTAGACTACTTCCTTACTCTCACTGTGGTAACATCAATGACTAACCAGTGGGTTTGCAAAAAGGGCGCGCCTGGGCATTTGCATTCCATAGAGGATCATGCTTCGAAAGCTAACTGGTCCAGGAGATGTGCAGAGCACTTTGTATCCATAAAACGCGACCAACGGCCTACCATCCACAAGGGAACGAACAGGTCGAACGTACGAATTGGTCGTTGTAGTCACTCTTGACGGCGTTCGTGGACCAGAACATATACGATTGAGAAAAATATGTTGCCTAAATGCTTAATGGCCTATCGCAATACGGCCCACATTTCTACCGGACAAATTCCGTAGTTTATGTGGTCGGCTAGATAACTTAGGCTGCGCTCGGAGTTCTGATAACCGAGATCACAACAGTTGTACCCGTCGGTCGCTAAATACGTCAGTAAGCTCCTTGACTCCGTTCGACGCACATACGAAGCAGCAAGCCTTCACTTGTCGATCGCTTAACGGCGACAAAAGGAATACTACGACAAGAAAGTCTTCGGTGTCCCGTTCAAAGCAGGCAACCTCGTATATTTGCATCAGGCACCGGTATCCGGAATACCAGCGAAGCTGCATCGTGAGTGGGCTGGCCCCTACGTGGTAAACCGAATAATATGTGATATAACTTGCGTGATTAGTGACCCAAAGAAAGCCGTCGGGCCGCACATGGTCGTAGAGTGTAATCGGCTTAAACCTTTCTATAACGAATCTGAGCATTCGGAAGAGTAGCATTACAATGAGCCGCCGACAGATTTAGCCAGCGAAGTTAAAGTGCCAGCTCAAGGGGCTTTGCTGTGGCAACGGGGACGTGGCCTAAATAGAAGATGTGCGGTATAAAGCGGGATGAAAACTAGTCTGGCGCGTATTTGTATTTAAATCATTGCTCTGACGGCACCTTTTCCGTCTGTCTTTCAGAAAGACAATCCTGCGCGCTTATATAAGTAGAAAAAACCTGCAGCAAACAGTTGACTGTAATTTTTATTTTTTCTCCTTCCTACGTTACTGATCATTTCTTATGGAGCATACTTGTTGCGTAATAGACATGCTGTCT
>CALYDF020003430.1:0-32496 GCA_944474145.2 Dicrocoelium dendriticum
GGAAGAGTAGGTGAAATGGTGGCGTGTGCATGTGCAGTTGGCATAGTAACATGAGTGAATAGCATGGTAGCAGCAAGACAGCGGGTGAATGGTTGTGTTGTAAGTCCATGGTTCGTCAGTGGGCGAGATACTACCCGGTTGCCTAGGCCGAAGTAGAGGATTGTCTTAGGGGGCCCCACCCCGAGCATTTGACCAAGGATCTAACTTAAAAGGCAGCAGGGCGATATGAGGGTATCGCAACCCGTTGGGAGCCGGTGACCAAACAAATGGTTCATACGCCTTTAGGACCGCATAGGACCAGGGGCCCAACGCACCCTTGAATTACAATGCCACTCAGAGAGAGGCAAGGGGCAGTGACTTTATTTAGTGGCGAGTCACATCCGCCACGTCACAGTGTAGTTAAGCGGACATATGTGGCTTTTTATAGGGAGAACGCTTGCCAGGCGAAAACCCACCACGTCCTGGAACACTGCCGCCGAACCATTCGCTGGAACAGGATGATCCCGAACCACTCAGCTGGCACCACGAGGAGGTTGTTCGGCAAGCAAGCCGATAGATCCGAAGAGATGCCTAATTTCTGAGTCCATTCCAACTTTAAAAGTAACATATACACTTACTAGTCCGATTTAATGATGCTGAAATACTCAGGAGATTGATGCACCCAAAACTGTGAATACCAGGGTTTGATGACATGCAGTATCCTCTAGGAAAAACTATCGCCCGCATTGCAAATACCTCATATTTAAGCAGATTACGCTCCGAAAACATTACTTTTAAGTTAGCCTGAATACTTTTATTCATGAGAACTGATGCTCTTCATGGAGTTTTTCTGATCCAGTGTCAAAATGACATACAAACCGAGAAACTCCGCTTCGTCAAAGAGCTTCTTGCTAAGTTCGTTGGTATTATCGGTTTTCCTTGTATTTGATTAACTGTGGTGCATTACTTGTTTTAAATACAAGATTTCTGAAATGAACAACGTGGTCTTCACTGTTCCATCCCAGCGAATATAATTCCACTGAGGATGTTAAAATCTTATTGATGCTCAAGTAGTTGAATATCTTTGGTTTATTAATTGAATAGAAACTGGCAGGTTCACATATTCGATGATCTTTCTGCGCTATTGATAAATGGTTCCATTATCACTATAGAATTGCATGATATAGAATACAGGAAATTGCTCGATGTCGATTTTGTTGAGCAGAATGAGCCGAGTGAGTAGTGTACAAATGTATAAATTCACTTACGTACAAATGGTTACGCCATTCTAAACAGAAAACTAGCAATCCGGTGCAAAACGCATTCGCAGATATGTAAATATAGTGTTGCTCTAGGTATGCTTTTCTTGATGTTTTCATGCCTTTAATAGCCAAAATGTTTTCGTGGCAATCAGTTATCATCTTGAGATGGAAATGCATGCATTTTTCTTCGTAACTATGCCATGAAAAATAGTGGAGAGACCGATTTCAGTCTAATTTTAGAGTAAGCCTATATTCATTTTGACAGGTACCGGCGTCAAGGTGATGATTCCGGGGTGAAAATACCATTTGTTTTAAGGACACAATATCTGTCCATTTAATTGCCTATGAAACATTACTATGTTTGTCATCATAATCACAGAAAAGAACCTTATAAATTGCGAACAACTTTATAACTAAATTTCGTTTTCATTGTATTACGTTACATGTTTTGAGTTCGTATTGATAACTACACTGATAAATGCCGGGGTAATAACGTTGTTAAATGAGGCAAATGCATAAACCACCGGAATATTGTTGAACCATACAAATGTACAATACTAGTGTTGAAAAGGTTTTTGCTGAATTGTTATTATTGTGTTTTAATGTTTGTTTTCCGTGTGTATGCGACTCAGTAATTATGTGGCCATAAAGTAGAGCTCACCTCAGCTGCTTCTCTTTAATCTCGACTGGTGTCAGCTAGCAAAAACAACCGTTGTCCTGGGGTCCAGCCTCTTTATCTTCAAGTTCACAACGTTCATGAATACTGTGGTTTGACGACGATGAGTATGTATAACTTCTACAGTAAAAGCAATGCTTAAAACCAATATGAATTCCTTAGTTTTGGTTACAAGTGGACTGTAGGTAACAAGAATAGGACGCGCGTTTTCGTACAAAGGGCAATAGTTTTCAAGTAACTGGGCCATTTTTCTCAACATACGACAATCACGGAGGTGTCCAGACTTATTTTCTATAGCAGATGCATGTGTGGAGCAGTCCGCTGCATCCTCACACAACACATTTTGGATGCCAAGCACTGCCAAACACTCCTAGCGTGCTCGTCCGTTATTCATTCCTATGACGCGTCGCCGTTTGGTATTCCTGAAACAAACATGCAGGAACCCTCATTTTAAAACTATCTGACCAAAATCAGTTGGTGTTGTTTGTAGTCAGCGTTTCACTTTTGTTACAACTGTTTTGTCAATTCAAGCGAATTGCCAATTCGTTCCGAGTATTTTTCAAGCGGCTGAATGCAAGAATTAAGTGCTCCGCTGCTTATTTTTTGCTCGGTTTTCATTAGAATATCCATTTTGGACTACTAGCTTTGTTAGCACAGGCGGCACACAAACACGCATGAACAGCTTTACAGCAGGACCTCCTCTGGAAACTAATTAGGGCAATGTCCAGCATTTCGTCGTACACTCGCTGGACCCATTAAAGCGTATCAACTGATCAACCAGACAGGGACAATCAACATGATGCTAGTGTTGTAAATAGTCATTGCGTGCAATAATTTTCCCCAGCGTTATAAGATTTCTGCAAGTAGCTCTTTTTGTATTTGCGCGAAAAAAGCGGATAATATTCCACGGTAACGTTAGATGTTATCGCGTTTTCTAGTGGGTATTTTGGATTGCAGGCACTTGTCTCAAGTCTGTTATATAAAAAGGAGGGTAACACTATTTGCGACATATATTCCTAGATAATTTAGGCAGAAAGATATCAGTTGTATCACAAGTGAAAACAACGAAATAAAAAAGAGAGTGACCACAATATAGTGTGGTTAAGTGTATATTTTAAGCAAGCTCTGAATACGAATTAACAATGGAACAATTGTTAATGACACGTTCTCAAGTATGGAGTTAACATTTCCTTTAGGATGGTAATGGAAGGAATTGTAAGATCGAAGACTACACAAGTGGACAAAATGAGATGTGTATGGATGTAACGACAGGGCAACGGTGCATTAGCGGCAAGCTTTTGGGGAATGAAAAAATGCCATGGAAAACGAATCGATAAATTAACAAGTTAATAATCATTTTACAAGACGGACTTAATCTTCATCAACTTGCACTGATTTACGTGCTTTTGTGTGAACAATCAAGCCGAACAGTTAGCCGGAATACACTCAAGCGTCTCAGTTCACATAACGTGGTTCCGAGAGATACCACGATATCCAAGCGTATTTTGCTAAAGGCTGATGTAAAACACAAGCAAGCTAGGTTGGATGTAAGTTCCAAGATTCGAATTCACGGAGGTGGAAGTAATTTCGTCTGCAGTCCAAACGGTTGACTTACTTTCAAGCTATTGCATCTCAGGTTTGTATTTGGACTGATCAGAAAGTGGCAATACAGGTGACTGGGATTTTTCGATGTTTGGCTGATCACTACAATATCTCCACGAAGCTGCCGACACCGTCTACTCTGGACTACGAGTTTCTTCAACCGCTCCTGTTAAGGAAGAGAGGCAAACGCTTGACATGTTTCGCTGCTTGACGACGATTATAGTAAATAATTGAGGCTAAACGAGCCCATTGTTAACAATGCCATGGGCAAAGGAACGAACATGTCAAGTTTTGTGATCCGGGCACTGAATGCAAAAGCGCCAATGCTGTTTCGATTTCTTCCTTGACTTCAGTGTCAAATATACATAGAAGTTCCGTACAAAGGATTATTGGAATTAGAGCTAATTCCGAAGTTGAATACCGTTACGAAAGAAGCAGCAAAGTAACAAATTGGAATTTTGCTGAGTTTTCAGCACATTTTACTATCCTTTTACCTATGACGATGGAGGTCGTATCTTTCCAAATTCTTACTGTTTTCACGTGCGGATCCATAAAACCATGCAAACGGAATGGCTGAAGAGGGTTCCGCCGTTTAGGGAAGTAGCTTCGATACTCCGCATTACCGAACATTTCGATTATTGCTAGTACAGTTGGCCGAATATTCTGTTATGGTGAACTAATTCCCTAACTGCTGAATGTGTCTCCGCTTGTTCATGCCTTCTCAGACTCCGATTCACCGTTCATGTGTAACCAGTTTACAGGCAAATGGAGACAGCAAGCCAACTGGAACAAATTTTCACTTGTATTGCACTTAATAGTATTCAGAAGCGATGTCATATTTTCCAATCGGAGGGGTAAGTACGTTGTTCACTACCCGTCAAATGCATCCTGTCGGCTGAGTTGGATTAAAATAATTAGTAATTAACAGCTTTCCAGTACACTGGGTATGCATGCACAAAAATAAGCCAACAAATTAGGATTTTCTTGACCCACCGGGTTCAATCATCCACGTAGTCATAAATTACGAGGGCCATTCAATAAATAAGGTGAATTCTTCGGTATAATGACTTCTAATACAGATAGAAGCTTTCTTTTTTATTTTCGTTGTTTTACTTCTTTTTTTACATGGATGTAATTTCTTTTGCAGATTGAAAAATCTCTGAGAGTTCTGGTGATTAACAAAGTTGGCCGACCAAGAAGCATGCTACAGGATTGAACAGCGGTCAGTTATCAAGTTTTGGTTGCTGAAGTGTGCAAACCAATTGAATTTCATAGGAGAATGTCAACTGTGTATGGTGTCACATGTTTCAGCCGAAAAAATGTCTACAAGTGGGCAAAATTGTTTAAAGAAGGACGGAGCAGTATTGAGGATGACGACAGGCCTGGGATGCCTACAGAATTGAGGTCTCCTGAGGTGATCGAATCAGTCAATGACCTCATTCAGTCGGACAGAAGGGTGACAGTGGATGACATTGCAAGGACTTTGAGCTTATCTGTTGGGACAGCACACAAAATTGTCCATGAATATCTTGACTACTCGAAGGTCAGCTGCCGGTGGGTGCCAAAGATGCTTACTGTAGAGCACAAACAGAGGAGGGTCGAGTTGTGCCAGCAGTGTCTCTGCCGCTATGAGAAGGATGGTGATAAGTTTCTGAAGAAGGTGGTCACATGTGACCAGACATGGGTTTGCCAATATGAGCCTGAGTCCAAACGGCAGTCCATGGATTGGAAGCACGTAGGCTCTCCAGTGAAGAAGAAGTTCAAGTCCCAGCGGTCCACGAGGCAAGTGATGCTCACCGTTTTTTGTGCTATGCAAGGCCCAGTCACCATTTCATTCCTTGAGAAAGGAAGCACTGTGAACACTGACAACTACTGTGAACTGCTGAGGCAGGTCAAGAAAGACATAAAGGACAAACGCAGGGAGTCATCAGTCAAAAGGAGTCATCTTGCATCATGACAACGCAAGGCCTCACACAGCAGCCCGAACGGTGCAGCCATCAAAGAGCTGGGCTGGGAGCTGCTCCCTCATCCCCCTTACAGCCCAGACCTTGCCCCTTCAGACTTTCACCTGTTTGGTCCATTGAAAGCGTTCACGAGAGGCACGAAGTTTGAAAGTGAGGATGAAATCAAAAGTGTTGTGAGCGACTGACTGAGACATCAGTCCAAAGATTTTTACGCTGAGGGAATACGGAAGCTTGTACACAGATGGGAAAAGTGTGTGACAGTGCTGGGAGACTACGTTGAAAAATAAAAAAGTAAGCTTCTATCTGTATTAGAAGTCCTTATACCGAAAAATTCACCTTATTTATTGAATGACCCTCGTATAATCACGATCACAGGACTAGTCCATGCAAAGAGTTGGACAACAAGTTAAATTGCAACCCAAGCGCGGACTTCATAGTAGAATTCCAAAAGGCTCTGCAGTCCTATAGGTTCCAATACGAGGCTAGGACGTAAACGAAACCTCCAGTTCTTTCGGAAGTTACACACAGCAATTTGCATAACTAAATCATGCTGTGCGATTCCTGAGAAATGATGGATCAGATGTCGTTTTACCGGACTGTAAGCGTAGAAGTTGTTAAATGGAACAATTGAACAATGGTGTATTTCGGGTAAAGAAGCAATGCTTAACGAGTCCCGTGGGATGGAAATTATTGCGAAAAGTAAATTGCATGATAAAGTGAAAAGTGTTTTGGTGGACTCACCATAGACTTATGTAGAATCGCAGGGATGTCCGCTCATTAAAATTATAAATCCATAAATCCACTGATTGGGTGTTTTGTAAGACACCGTTTGATTGCGTTTTGTAGCCCCTGGCTAACGATTCATAAAATGAAATGCAAATGGGGGGACGCATCGTCAACTCGTTTTTTAAATATCGCCAGATTGGGAGCAGAGACACCATAATCAGGGAGGGCGTTCCGAGGCTGGCACACGCGGAGAAAAAAGAAATTTTTGCGTCATTCAAGCCGGCTATACTGTATTTCAGTTTCAGAGGATGACCTCTTAGGTCAGTGTTGTGGTTCAATTCAAGCAGCGGACGGCAACTGTGGTTTGGGTTATTCAGAATCTGGTAAACCATTATGAGTTTCCGTCGCAAACGCCGATATCGACGGCAGTACATTCTTAGAGATTTCAGTCTAAGCTGATAGGGCAGATGAAAGAGGCCCCTGACGTTCTTGGTTGCCCTTCGTTGAGGAGCCTCGAGAGTAACGAGATCCTGTTTCTGCCACGGCTGCCACGACTGAATAGCATATTCCACGTGCGGTTGCATGTAGGCTTTAAGCATTTGGGGAAACATTGAGGGTTCAAAGCGACCGAAGGCTCTGCGAAGCTGACCGAAGTGTTGCTTGCCGGTTCTCGTCACCTCTGCTTGCTTTGAACGAGCATTTTTTAGCGATCACGGGAATGGATTCGCACCCATTCCCATCTCAGATACATCCCCGGAGGTCAAAACCTTGATTCCACTCTTCCTCCAAGTTGTCCAGATGATAAAGCTAGTCCATTGTCAAACCAACGGCAACCTAAGCATGATGTTGCGGTGCCCGTCTTGCTGCCAATTGTCTCTTTATCCAAACATGACACGCTGCCCTTATCAACAAATGTTCTAATGGCTAAATCGGGCCCACCATACTCACACTTACCTACCATATGCACCATGCTCGAACGCACAGATTCAGAGGAAAACGTAACGGACAGCGATCATTCGCCAATACTTAGTACATTTTCAGCGATTTTGATTAATGCCAGATCCATAATCAACAAACTTAATTTTATAAACACACTTGCACAGTTCAATGACCGACAAGCGATCCTCCTTACAGAAACATGATGTTCTTCAAATACACTTGACTCTACTCTAATGATTCCAAACTACCACCCACTTCGAAAAGATCGCTGCGACGGAAACGGTGGTGGGTGTATTATATACCTACGAAAAACATTTACAGCTAAACCTATAGACCACTCACAATTGGAAAATATCCATGAATCTATTTGGCTGTCAATTGCGGGTGTCTCATCTTACACATTGCTCGCATGCATCTACAATCCACCGAATGCTTTTAACGTAACACCAACATCACTACTGCATTTGACTTCGCATCAGATTTGCCACACAGCTTGATGATTACTGCCGGAGATTTCAACCTACCGAAAATATACTGGTTATCCCAACTAACGTTTAGCTTGCACGCCTCTTTTCTTTCTTCCATCAGAGCTGGTGGCTGGACACAATGGATTACCAGTCCAAACAGGTCCGCCAATATACTGGACTAAATATTCACATTGGGGATACCCAATCCACAGACCGAGATCTTAAACAATATCCCTTGCAGCGACCATAACATGCTCCGACTCAGTTTCCAAATTAAAATGATCACTAAACTCGCCTCTACAACACCAGTTGCAACCCATAAGATAAACTGGGAATGCTTTCAGCAGTTCATTCGTTTCTCCGACTGGGATGTATATTTCCTCTCTACCAGTGTGTACACCGCTTTGGAGCAGTTCTATAAACAAATCCATCACGCTATAGCCCTCCAGGCTCCACAATGTATTCATACCCATCATATCTCCAAAGATTCCGTCGAGCACTTAATCAGCAAAAATACCAGCATGTTAGCTGCAAGATACAGAAGGATCCAAGACTTTCCGCTTGTCTTACAAATGTATGAACTTACAACCAGAGTCAAACACGCTCAATAAACACGACGAAAAAATGAAAAACACACAGCCCTACGCAAAAGCTGTAAAGCTAAGGATCTTGTCAAAATACTGCATCGTAGAACCAGTGAACGCTCTCCTCTGATTACCGAAATTGTTGATGGTGAGGGTCAATTACTCCATGACCCAGCTACAATCTGTGAAGCATTCAGCGACCTTCTTGCCATTACTATGAGTCGCGAAGCTGACCCGGTGCCTGTGCGCACATAGCTCACAGTAACAAACCTCTTAAGCAGAGTCCATATCTCCCTCAACGCTATCCATCAAGTTATCAAATTAATCAGTCCATCTTTCAAGCTGGTATCTGATGGCATTCAACGACCACCATTAAACTAGTAGGGCTTGGTATACCATTGCTCCTGATGACCATGTTCTCTCTATCGCTGGAATCTGGCCACTTTCGAGACCAATGGAAAACGTCATTTATTATGCCTCAGCATAAAGATGGTCCAAAAAAAGGATTGATAACCACCGACAAATCCACCGTACTCCGACAATCGCTCGACTCTTTGAAAAGTTGGTCAGAATGGAAATGATAAACTTTGTTGATTCTACTGGCCGGATCAGTAGACCGCAGCATGATTTTCTCAATAAGCGATCCTGCACCACCTGTCAACCGCAATACCTTAATCAAATTTCAGAATCAATCAATTCCGGCTATGCGGTAGTAATCTTGTTTCTTGACATCCACCAAGCGTTTGACCGAGTACCACACAAGCGACTGCTACAAATGTTGGTGAAGATTGGGGTCCGGGACCCATTACTAGGTTGGCTACCGTCATACCTGAGTGATCGTCATCAGGTAGTCATTTTAGGTGTTTATCACTCTTCCCCCGCTCAATCACCAGTGGAGTCATTCAAGGGAGCGTGCTCGGTCCCTTACTCGTTTTGCTCTACATCAATGACATCACCACATCTGTTAAATATGTTACAGCATTTTTATTTGCTGACGACATCAAGCTAGTCTATAAGTTTCGACGTCACAAGCTTCACGGGACATTACTGCGCATTCAAGATGATATACATTCCCTTGAGTCATGGGTGATGAACCTCTCGGCTGAGAAGTCAAGCCTCATGTCTTACGGCTGCTGCATCTCCGAAGGATCTATCACCCTAAACAATGAACGCGTCCCTACACAGTTGTCCACATGAGATGTTGGAATTAGATACTCGTCTACCTTCAATTTCTGCGAACAGACCCAATACCAAACAGAACATACCAGACAGTCTATGTTCATAAAATCAAACGAAATACACACAACTCATGCTGGAGTTGAGCTTTTCAAGCTACTCACTCGCCCCATCCTCGAATACTACAGCATGGTATACAGCAATATGAGAAAGAGTGACAGAATTGCTGTGGAGAACCTGCAGAGGTCATTTACTAAACATCTGATTGGTAAACACTGCTATGAGTTATCGAGAACGTTGCAATGAACTTCATCTCATACCACTTTGGATTCGACGATTGAAGCACAACTTGTTAGTGCTTTTCATCATGTTACACCAAAAGACCTATTCCAACCTGCCTACACTCAATTTACAACATTGCTCAACTCGAGCACTTCGCAGCGAACGTCTGCTCTAATTTCTTCCTGGTCGGATATAGGTATCTGTGGAATAAATTACCAATAACACTGAAGTCATGCGACAACGTGATAACATTTAGAAGCAGACTCGCCAATTACCTTGATCTAACTACCCTAATCTCAATATTCACATGGGAAAACTTCCTCGATGAGCTATTCCAAGAGGGGCCCAAAAACATATAAACACCAATGTTTTCATAAGTAGGCTTTGGCCTCAACCATTCGCCAGAATGTTAATATATGAAACATCTATCCCAATACTCCAGCTGTTCATGTCAACCATGCAAGAGCATGGACTGTTCTGTACAACTTGTGCTGTGCCGCTATAGTCCCAGTTTCTTTCATCAACAGAAATATAGGTATTGTTATTCTTATTATTCTTATCCTTATTCTTATTATTGTTAGTATTATTATTATTAATAACCCAGACAACCCAGCTGGCACCACGTGGAGTTTGTTCGGCTAGCCAGCTAAATGACACATGATACAAGAAGTGAAACCTAAGTTACCATTTCCATTGTTATATACCGAGAAGAAGTAAGAGGCTATCAGAAACACTATAACAAGGGGTTTGCCAGTGCATGAGTGAAGATCCAGCTGAATTACTCCTTGGTGAATATCCGTATTAGAAGCCAAAGAGATGGTAACAGTATCGGCCAGAATTATTTATGCTAAATACACTACACAAGTCTAATCATTTCGTTATATGCATGTGTGATGGATTGCTGATGTAAATTGATGGCAGTTTCCGCAACATCTTCCAAAGCAGATCGTCCTCCACATGACCAGAAAGGCACCTGATGGCCTTTGTGATCTATTTGAGTAGTGTAATTGCACTTGCCACTGATTTTCCACACCTAACCCCTTGATAGCCATTATGCATTGGTAGTCCTGTGCACCGCGTAACAACACCAAATAAGAGCAAAAGTGGACTAAGTACTCGAGGGTTTTTAACAATAACCTACAAGTCAGCTGGTCGTGTCCAGTCCCGGATCATCCTATAGTGACTCGTAAGTAGGTTCCAAACATCGGCTCTATCAGGATCGGAATTGATAACCGGCAGTTGCATGGGTCACTAACCATCGGCTTAGGCCACAAAGTCATGCGGGATAATAGCAGAATATCATGCTTATCAGCTTGCAGTTCACAATTGCATATAAATAACCGCATATAATCGCATATACTTGCTGTTTGCCGAAGGTATGCTGACCTTGTCTTCTGCAGCGTACATTTGTTGAGTGGCAGTGTAGAATAAGTTCTTTTATACCTTAGTTAGCTTGCGAGTAATGAGGTTACGAAGCTGTCCCCTGTAGCTGGTTGGCCTTGGTTGTTGGTTAGACGTGCAAACTGCTGGTGGTCTTTGGGTTCGGATCCTGATGCAGTCAACAGCTCCTCACTACTGACGAATCCCTGTAGGGTGGACTCGCCGTCAATGACTAATGCTTCATCGCGGGCAAAATATCGACTGATTTACAAATCCCGAAGCACGATCAGAGTAGGGTTTATGAAAAGCTCGGGATTTATTTGACTCGTTAAGCGATTTACATGAGCCTTGATGTATGTTTTCTCACCGCTGCGTTACTGAGGCTGATGAGCTGATAGTTTGATTTGAGATACTTTGTTCCCCGGTAAAACGGAATATACCAGGTAAAGCAAATGGGTTAATGTGTCTTTAAAGCCTTTGTTGAGAAAAGTTATTGCAGAGGCAAAATTTCGTGAGTTGGAAGAGCGTTCCGGGTTCGGGGTACTTGAAGGAAGAAAATGTTTTCTGGACAATCAAGTCGACTGTATTGCGTGGCTACTTTGTGCTGGTGGCCTCTCAGCTTAGTATTGTCGCTGCGTTGCAACAGGTCCTGATAAGTGGCGACAAGCGTGATTTCTGTTCGTCGGTATCAGGTAAGCCATAGTGAGGTCTCCATGCTGACGTTGATATTCACAGCTGAGCAATCTCTTGGCTTCCAGTCTGCTTTGGTGGGAAATTTCAAACAAACCTAAAATATTTGGTCGTTCTACGTTGTAATGATTCAAGTGTATTCTTATCGTGTTTGCGCCGAATTGCTAAGCTTTGACCGCGCACCGTATATTAGACCACTTGTAGACGTTTAGCATTTACAGAAAGATAGATGACTCAGAATTTCCGGTAGTTCTTCATAATAGTCCAAGTTGTTGACTGGCTATTCTTGATAAGTTTTCAGCCTCTTTGAACGGCCAATATCGTCTTGCGTGATTACCCCGAGTTCACATCCCTGGGAAATATCTTGTAGCTGCTGGCACCCAAGGCGATATTCATAAGTAAGCACTTGGCGCATACTCAAAACTTTGTAGTAGATCAGGTTGAACTGAAGTCGGTTTCCGGTTGACCACGTAGAGGCACTGTCGAGATCCCTCTAAAATACCGTGTGGTCTTCCGCCATGCTGATATTTTACCGGACTTTGCATCGTCTTCATTGTCCGCCTGCCGCACACTGAAGATAATGAACATTCGTTGTCCCAGTAACGATCTTCGGGGCATTACACTATGGAGTTCAATTAGGTCGGAAATGGAGCTACGGACTTTCACATTTGGTTGACGTTGAATGAAAAGTTGCTTATTTAACCCAGGAAAGGGTCACCAATTCCGTGGCTTTGAAGCTTGCGATGGACAATGCGGTGGTGCATTCGGTCAAAGGCTTTGAAGCAATCCCACTGTGATATCTGCGATTCCGTTCAGCTTACTCGGGCTAGTATCAAGTTTGTAGTGCAGGACCAATATCGGCGGAATCCACGCTGCTTTGATACTACGAGATTGTTGCCCTACAGATACCCCATGAGAGCCTCTGCGAAAATGTCTTCCATTAATTTGTATAGAACCGGTAGAAAAGAGATTGAACGGTACTTCAAGCGCACCACGCGATTCTCGCTCTTCCCGGTTTCTTCATGAGCGAAACCTGCATTTCATTAAGAGATCGATGAATGAACCGAGCTAACTGTTCGGCAATATTTAAGGCAAAGGCTTTTGATGTCTTTGCCCAAACCAGGAGTGCTGTGCATATGCAAGGACAATACTTATTTCACCATAATTGCTGCCTTAAATGATAAGTGAGTTAACCCTGGGGTCAGTGGGTGCTGTGACTAAATTGGGCGAGGTAATTACTCATCATGGAAAGTGTTGATGAAGTGCGTACATTTTAAAATGTTGCACCTCGGCTTGTAGACGTCCTAGAAACTTCATACAATTTGCATTCGATTCGGCTTTGCAAGGCCTATCTGGTAATTCCGCATTACCTGTCAGGTTAAAAGAACTATTTCCATTTGAACCAATCAGGGAGCTCGTCTAATCGGTTGCTAGTAAGCCGCCATCTTGGATTTTTCAAAACACAGCACTCGTGTACGTGACGATTTTGTGAGCACATCTTCGCTAATCATGGGAAAACGAAAAGAAAAGGCAGCTTCTAAAGAAAGGAAAAGTAGATTTTATGGCAATCGCTACTCTAAGAAGCAAGAACAATCTGCTGGAAGTGATGACAATAATGATATTGTGCCAGAAACACAAAATAAGTTTGATGTAAATAAACTTCGACATCTGCTTCTAGCACCAAACTTGGATCTCCAAATTCAGTTTGTGTTTGATACAAATGAAGAGCCAACAGGCTTTCGATTTATTGATGTTAAACTTCTTGTTAACTTTGTAAACAGTTTGTTGTGCCCTCAGTGTAGACAGCCTCTGGGCAAGAACGAATCTTATGTGACTGAAGACGGAAGCTTACTAACCTCAATGTTCACTTTCCACTGTCAGTGTCAGCATGAAGTATGATTTATGTCCTCTGTAAAATGTGGGAAGACTTATGAAGTCAATGGAAGGTGTCCAGTTGCTCTGTTTGCCATAGGTAGGAATTATAAACATGGCAAGCAATTTCTTGGAAATATGAACATGCCTTCGAATATGCATAAAAGCAGTTGGTCTCTTCATAAGAAGAAGATTCTTCATGCTACACAGGCCATTGCACTAGAAAGTATGCAGAGAGCTCCAGATGAGATCAAGGAAAAGAAAGGAGAAAATATAACAGTATCTTGTGACGGCACTTGGCGGAAAAGGGGGTTCCAGAGCAGTTCTCAATGTGGATGGCCATAACACGAAGGTTCTGGTCACCTCAGTTTTGTCAAACAATTGCAACGCTTGTGCAAAAACCAGAGGAATAAAACTGAGACCGAGTTTCAGGCATGGAAGTGTTCACATGTACAAGACTGCGACAAGAATCACAGTGGGTCGGCAGGCAGCATGGAGTAGCGGCTTCAAGGGAGTGTGAAGACATCGAAGATTTCTATCTTGCTGGTACCCATGAGTAGTCCAGGTTAGTTTTTCTACGTAAATCATGTCATGGGACAACAGCAAAATTTGAATAAATTACCGATATGCCAGAAAAGTTTAAATGACTTTCGTTTTTTCATGTACTTCAACTTTAAAGCCATTTTTCTCAAAACTGCGTTTTTTCACTCTTACGTCAGCGTTCTGAGGATAATTTCAAAACTCATGGTCCAAAGTCAATAAAATTTGGAGGAGATGCTCTTCTTTAGTTTCTGCATGGAATAAACTAATTTAAGTGTCCTACACTTGTGGTCAACTTTTAACCTCAGTTCAGATTTTTATGCAAATCTGAACATCAGTTTTGGAAGAGCTAATTCAGATACAGAGTTGAGTATATTTCATTCTAAAGCTGAACTATATCTAAATAACTGCACAAAATTTTAGCTCTATTCATAGAATACTTTTATGGTGGGACCCAGAAAGCCACAAAAATCAATTCGGCATCACTAATTTAGGTACCTAACTAAAACCTGAATCAAAAATAATAAACACACTTTTCTTTATTTCCCTATCATAAATTATTTGCATGATAAATAATGATATTCCCTGCAAAATTTCATGAAGTTCTGACTATATCTAGACGTATAAATGGAGCTTTGAAAACCGTACAATTTTTGACTGTTTCAGCTTAGACCCTCCCCTTAACTAGAAGAGAATCTTCCCGGTTTCTTCATGAGCGAAACCTGCATTTCATTAAGAGATCGATGAATGAACCGAGCTAACTGTTCGGCAATATTTAAGGCAAATGCTTTTGATGTCTTTGCCCAAACCAGGAGTGCTGTGCATGTGCTAGTACAATACTTATTTCATCATAATTGCTGCCTTAAATGATAAGTGAGTTAACCCTGGGGTCAGTGGGTGCTGCGACTAAATTGGGCGAGGTAATTACTCATCGTGGAAAGTGTTGATGAAGTGCTGCCGAAGCATATTGGCCGCATCAAATGAAGATATCCGCAGACCATCTTGTGCTCGTAGAACTGGGATTCCGCGCTGCACTCTCCGGCGCATGTTGACGTGCCTGTACAGCGTTCTAGGTTTTTGCTGAATCTGATCGCTTTGTCATTTTGGTGCTCGAGTTTGTCTTCTAGGACCAAAATGAAGTCTTGGTTTCAATGAGTCAAATAGACAATTGAAACCTTCACTGTTAGACGGATTATGTAAACAAGCCGAGATGAATCCCTGATAAGCATGCATTTTTGTAATAAGGTCCCTCAGGAAGGGCTTTGATTGCCTTGGGCGAACTAACAATGGAAAAATTGTTTATACGGGCAGAAATGCTGACGCTTAACAGATCCCGTTGGATAGTCATAGTGAATATGCAAAATATTGCCACAGTGGACTCGCCGCGGCTTTTCGACGCATTTTCACTAGAATGGTGAACTGGATGGCAGACACCATTGAGGTGACATTGGGCTGGTTCTGGACTAGGATGAACCAGTTGGTTCCTCAGACGATTTCGGAAATGGTGTGGTAGTTGATGACGATACGGACTACCACGTTGTTTTCCCTGATGTATTTGGCGTGGCAGATGTACCCTTACTGAGCACCATGTCTAAAATAGAATGTTTGTCACACGTTTTGAAGCGCTTGGGAGAGGTGACATGGTTGTATGGCGGTTCTTCAGCGATTACCTCCAGCAAAACAGCGTTGAATTGTTCGCTATCGGAAGCAGGGCGTTCGACTGCGTGCAAGTTTATGTTCCCCACCAGAAAGACACTAATGTATGACCATGTCAGGACTCGCAGAGGCAAGGCGTTGATCAATTTCCAGCATGGACATTTGAGGGCGGTAAAGTATTGCCAGTAAACACACATCCCTGCTTCTCAAGTGCAAACAGCGCCGGAGAGAATCGACGACTTGCGTTTCTGGTTCGTTGATGAAACTGATGTGGTTAGTTCGGAAAATACACGATAACGTCCTCTCCTATACTATGTCGATCGTTTCTTAGGAAATCATGCTGAGTAAAGTAACATCAGCATCTGTACTCTCAATATACAGACCTTTTCCAGTTAACTTGATTTGATCCCAAACATTGAAAACCTAACATATTACTGACCTCGGTTAACTTACTGAGAAGACCTTGTGCGGTAGTATACAAGCAGGTATAATAAGATGCAAACTAGTACAGCGTGCGCATGACATGATCAACAACGCCTTTGGGAAAATCAAGCTCACCGTTGAGTTGGAGAATAACAAATTGCTATTTCTGGATGAATTGGTTCACAGATACCGAAGGTAGAATTCAAACCTGTGTGTATATGAAGAAGACACACAAAGAGCAAATAGTGGATTACTAGAGTAACCAACCGATGAACCCAAAACAGCTGTGTCCAAACACTTTTCAAGAGAGGGGAAACACTGCAACACAGTGGAATTGTGAAGGAAAGAGAAAAACAACATATATCATGTGTTACAAAGGACTGATATCCAAGAAACGTTATTGTCATCCTGATGAGGAGAACGCCTCAACAACAGTGATTAGAGACTAATAAACGCGTAGTAGATCCATACATGAAGGTCGCTCCTGAACTAACTGCACGATCACTACAGACACACGGAGTCACAGTAGCAAATAAACCAAAACTGTGCCCGGTGCGACAGAAGAATAAATCAAACAAGTCATCCGAATCCATGTTAGCTACCAGTTCAACTGCAGTGAATGTGTTTAGTACGACATCGGACAAACAGAAGGAATGCATTCTACATGAATCACAGAGTATAAGGGTGTAATAAGATATGAGGATGGAGCAGGTCATCAAATTGTCCTGGAAAAAGTGAAGATTCGGAAAGGTGGTAATGCTGATCAGGCAGGAGTTTTCGTTTATTCATGGGGAGTTAGGAAAAATTCATTCCATCGACAAGCTGAATTTGACGCCATATACGCAAACATACTAGCAAAGAACCACCACTGGATAGAATGCATCCAATGGAAGAAGATAACACACATATTGAGCGGAGTAGATCGATGGTGCATGAATCCAACCAGGAGGGAATGGTAAAACTACGGTCGAGTGTGTGCGATTGGAGTTTGATCCGAGAAGCAAGGAAAATAATGAAAGTCACAAATGTAAGGTAGGAGAGCGGCAAAGTTTTTAAATGTAATCGTATGTTCAACATAGTGCGGCGGAGAGGGGAATCTGGACAGTAACTTTAGGCCAGGAGCAGTGCGATGGCAGTTGAACAAGTTGTAGGTTTCAGTTGGTTTATCCTTCCATCCCTTATCAAAATATATTGTGACAAGAAATGTAATCAAAGTTTACCGATCACACTTTCCTGGTGTTTAGGTACGCGATTAGCCCTCTTCTGCTTCCAACGTTCATCGAATTTACGACGACATTACGAATTACAACACCATTGCACATTAAATTTTTGGAAAAATATTCCCTCTATTTTTTTACTTTTGCGTTGAGCTTCTATTAATTTGCATTGCAACTGTATCAATAATAAGTGCATCTAGGGATTTTTAAAACTTATGCATTGACTAGATCAACGCGTTAAGATGACAGCTGCTGTGTTCTGCTGTCTGGAGTAAACTGATGAACGCTTTTAGCAGAGGTTTGTGAGCTTATCACTTCTCTGAACATGGTTACACAGGTTCGCAACAAATCGTGCGAATCTCCGTCAAGAATGTTGGGCCAAGTTCCCATTGGCCTATTGATTTCGCTGTCGTTTACCCGTATTTTTCCTATTATCAGGCTGCTTCGACATCGCGGACTCAACCCACAGCTTGTTTTTCAAAGCGCCCGACGTAGACAATATCCATGGTTTCCATTTTGTGACATCCATCTATAATTGGAATTCTGTTTACCGATTGTGACCGTTGTAGAACGCTTAAATTGTTTCGTTATGTTGTTTCCGCTTGACAAGAAGGTGTCATTCCCTTTTTGCTTTCCGAAGTCGAGACTGATTTATTTACTGGTAGCTTGAGGGGCTTATTCGGTTGCAGTTGTGTTCGCCATGTTTTGCCATGTTTAAAAGTCAGCAGCTGCTTTGCTCAGTGTCATTCGTTGTTAACTGGTTACGTGCTAGTTTACAGACTGCTAACCCTATTTCCTTCCTGATTGCGCACAAACGAGACACGTTTTCGTAACAGCCTGAGAACGATGAAGGAGAAGTTAGGCCATTTTGCACAGTTCGCTGTCAGTATTTGTCATTCTTTGCTTCTGGCAGTCAGCGATTGTCCGTCAGTTTACTTTTAATAAATCAGGCCTGCGCTTACCTACCAAGACTCAGTGAAGTAAGTCCACTGCATTTTATAACTTTTCTTGATCTCACTGCTACCAACTTTAATCACCAAATAGTTCCTTAATTTAAACTTGTAACCATCAACATTTGATTCGTTTTCCAACATTTAGCTCTCGCTGACAGAGTTTTACTTTGCCGACATCCTTCATAACTGTCCACTACTTGAGACCAATGCATTGCACCTCGACTGACGCAGTAGCATACATTCTCCCTGCCGCTACGGCTATTTTCATTAGGCTAATTATGCATCTGAGAACTTCCAACTGTGGCTCACATACTTATTTCCGCACAATAAATGTATCATCATAAATTCAATCTATACGACACGGTACCTTTAATAAAGCAATGGTCTCAATATTCAGCAGTTTTGTAAATTTGCGTTACGTTGTTGCGTGGTTGTTGGATATGTGATAGAACAAACAGTCGCCCTTATCTATACCGAGACAAAACGGGCCAGGCGTAGATTAAAATAATCATTCGTCTCAGTGCCCTCTGAGTGCTTGAGTGCTACATATTAGCTACCTCAACTGTCGGGCAGTTTTCAGTATTCTGTATGGATAGTTATGCGGCTACAAACGGAAGACATAAAACTCCATTATCTTGGCGGAATTTTACGAGCAGTGAACGTATATGAGACATAGCTAATACACAAATGCTTGTGTCCATTTCAACTAGGGGTACACATGGATAATTATGGATAGTATGGATATTCGGTCGGCTTTGTGTGACACTCAGTCCATGTTTGACAGTGCTCATTGCATTCTCTGATGTGTACGTATGAGTTTCCATTTCGTGCCCATTTAAGTGCAGCTTTAGCTGCATGCAGGTGTAAAAAACGAAATAAATCAACATTGAATTTAAAGCAATTCTTGCAGGTAGCTAACTAGTGAGGCACATACTTCCAACAGAACGCTGTTCAGGCAAATTGCTTCTGGTGCGAACCTTGTGGCTTGCCTCACAGATATTCTATCCATCAGCCGGAGGTGTAGCTTCGGCGTGGAAGAGTATATAATGTGTAACTGAGCGACACCGTTGGTGTCACTGAAGACCACTCTTAATCGCTTACTAATTTGTTCGAATTATTGTCCTTTTTAAACTGCAACTATTAGCATCGAGATTTCTTTCCTACTCTTGGTAATCTGTCGAGCATACAGTTCGCATATCCCCGTCAACGAAGACCTCAGGATAGTCGTTATTAAGGGACATTTTTTATTACAGAGGGCTGTGCTTAATTTGTGTCCTCGGAGCGTACTTTCGTCGTTGTTTTGACAAGACAGCGAAGTAGATTCGGTTTTGGTCAGATTGACACAATGAGAGCAAGGTATGTGTAATGGCCAGTCTATGTCGTTTTCCTGCGAATTCCAGGCTACAACAATACAAATGCTCAGCCCGTGTATGCGAAGCGGATGTTTCGCCTATCGCAAACCCATCGAAACGCTTGGGTCGATGGAAAAACCTTTTCATTCCCAGCTCAATTAGCAGAGACCACAATATTTTTGCGTCGCGAATTTAGATGCTCACTCAGCGTCGTCACGCTGGATGCCCAGAACGACTTACATAATGTTGCTGACATCACTTTACTCGGTGACCATTCCAAAAGTAGGCAAACCATTCCTAATTGTTCGGGAGTTAATGTAATTTGGTGAGGAATATGCATCCCTTTGTCAAGTGTAAACTGTTACTCTGAGTTTGGCTCTTACCCGTTCTTGCGTTCGCCCTTCATGATACAAAACGTTAACATGTAGATCTATTAGTGTAAGTTGCCTGCTATGCCTATGCTATCGGCAATGTAGAAAACGAAGTCTATTTCTGCACCAACAAGCTCGATCGCTGTTCAGTAATCCGAAGTACTTGCCAGTCCGAGGGAATTTCTCCATCTGGGAATAGGGCCATGTTTACAATGCCACTGGTGGCCATTTGACATGCGCCCACTCTCTATCTTCGACAGCGGGTGGATAAAATACTTTCACATATAATAATGCAATTCATACAAATTCAGAAAGCCAGTATACTGGCATTCTGCACTTGATACTGCGTGCCTGTTCGACTCCTCCGTCAGCTACATAGGAAGCAGAGAGAACCATTACATTTAGTAATTAGAATGGCCGACCAGAATGGCCGTCCTTTGATAGAAAAGATTCCTAGCAGATTTTTTGCGAAAATTTAGTAAGATAGTAATAAGAAATAAGTCATGACTATCCACCGTTGTTACGCATGGCTCAGCGGATTTTGTCGCTGACTCGTAAGCGTGACATCGTGTGCTTGTTTCCAGCGGGGTCAAACGGGTGTGCGCTACTAACGCTTCCAAATAGGGAGAAACGGCTTTCCAGCGCTTACTGGAATGTGCAGTGGATTTCTGGTTAGAGCAGGCGGTGAGGAACAGTCGCAGATTATAAATTATAATCCAGAAGAAATGAGTTATTACTAGGAAAATATTCGATATGCCCGCCATGATAACCACATTGTTTTATCGCAACCTTGGTGGTATGCGCATTTATTGGTTTAAACTATTTTACACTATGTTTTGACCATGCTCTTGTGTGCGTTTTGGAGGGATGCACACAATCTTTTGTTGCAAATTCATGTATACCATATTTTATTCATAATATGCAGCACTATAATTAAGACTCACTGGTAAGGGCTTACATTTAACATATTTTTTCGAAATCGGCATGAAAATAAGCACATCAGCGGACTGTCTTGGAATCTAACTATAGTAACATTATAGTTTCTACGTATTTGGTTGTGCTAGCAAGGTATCCGATGTCCTTTCGTTATTCAAGATGATCATCTGTCTATCCTATCTCGTTGCAGCGAGGTACTGCTTCTATCTATAGAACTACGCCAGAAAGCATTTGGCTAGCAACAAAAAACTACAAAGAATGATTTTAAATTTGGGCAGGATGCCATTTCGTTTTTCCAAGTATTGGTCAGTCTTACAGTGTGCAGCCAAGGCGAAGACTGAGAAGTCAATCAGGCAAGATGCAAGCACTTTCCGTCATTCCTTCCATCCTTCCTAGGCGTAGTTGTTTCCCAATTGCGTGCATAAACTCCAACCACCCCTCTCTGTGCGCTCTAATGCGACTCGCCAATATGGCTATCTCCATGTGATCTCATGGCGATTGTACACACAGTTTGTACCCATAGACCACTGAACCGATTGGTCAAGCAGCGGCGTTTAATTTGCACTCAAACATGAATTCGCGGCGTAAAATTTATTTCACTAATGAGCTGATTTGCATAACGCTAAGAGTTGGTAAGATTTTTGGGCAATTAAGGGGTAATACTATCAAACACGTATGCATATTCGGTGCATCTCCACGTAGTGGATATACGCTACGTTTTGAATGTGGTAGATTTCGCCATTGGCAAATAAGTAATATTAACATTGATTGCTGGAAAACTGGACAAGTTATGTTGAATCCGCCGAGGACCAAGTGCTTATCGGCATGTACACTACAACAGCGCTATGCAAAAAGGGACTCCTTTTAAAGACAAACGGGATTTAATATGGCACCTTTGGAAACCCATTTGGATATAATCAATCATGCTTCGGAAAATCAGTTTTCAAGCTGCACGTTATAAATTGCTGAACATATGTTATCAGAATCTGGATAAAATCTGTCGTGAGCACTTATATTTTATTCCTAAAACGCTAATTGGTGTTCCGAAATAGTTTAATTAACGGACGCTTGTGTTCCCTTGCCCAAAATGTCATTTGGTTGAGAAACAAGAAACAGTATGTTATTTTGATTGCATCGTTAATCACAAGTTTTCAGTAAATCTGGATCTATTTTTACTGATATATCGCAGTGAGTGAAGAACAAACACGGAAGACGAACCACTCAATTGTGAGTTTCAAACTACCGTTGAGGTATATCATTTTGTGGCAATCGTTTCGTGATGCTCTTTGGAAAAGTAGTGACTCGTATTGGTTAAATAGACGTGCACTATATCAACAATCCAAGGCTCATATGTAGGTAATCAGCAGGTTGCCATAAGGCTAATTGTCAACAAACCACATATAGTAAGACCTCCGTAATTTGACCACTAAAGGAACTGGAACAAATTGATCGACATGGAGTGGTTGTCGACGTACAGAGGTCTGCATCCATAAGGTTGATATCGTGATGCTACAAGAAATGAGCAAGTAAGTGGTTAAGTTATAAAGTAGTAAAAATATAGAGGTGGGCTTATTCGGAGGTTTAGCTCTGTCATTATCCCTGACCTCTTTTGATCTGGGCGCGTTAAATTTTGTCAGCTCGCATTTCCTCTCTATCTCCCTCTCCGCGTTTTTGATTTAAGCACGTTAGCTTATCATTTGTTTGACTAGAAACCCGGTAAAGCGGACGTCCGACAAACATTAGCTGTTGCATAAAAATTATTCGATTAACCCCAAACTCATCCAGCATCTCTCTAGAAGTAGTCTGCAAGACACCGACGAAACATTTTGGAGCCAACAACAAATATTCTTGAATTGGCCTCCGAATAAACTGATGTGCATTCTGAAATGTCCGAGTTATTCCGAGAATGCGTTCTCGACAATATTCTCATCTCTCACACTTCTAATTTAATCAACTATGTTATAATTTGGAAGCCAACCATTATCTTGAATATTTTGTCAGTGGAAGCCGAGTTGATTATCGCCTCCATGGTTGGCGGCATCCGGTTACGGATTTATCTGTCACTGTGGCCAGCCACAGGACGCCTGCGCCTACAGAAGGACCATGGGTGGCTTGCGTTGCACCACCCACATCTCCAATCACATACTCCATATCCAGTGTAAACCCGAAGGAATAAGACCGGGAGGCATGCGGATGGGAGCCATGTTTCATCAACGGAGCTGGACCACACTCATTCACTGGCAAAAACAAGCACACTGTATTTGGGGAAACAAGCGCACACAAGGCGGTGGCTGGACCGTAGTCCGCTCCACACTAAATGCCTGGAACCACTCTTCGAGCCTAGCACGACCACAAGGATCGTGCACCCCGTGCCCTCCGGCAACGACCAACTGTCTTCTGGAGCCAGTATGGATGAGTTAGTGGGTAATAGACAGGTAGACACCTTGTCAACATGCACACCAAGCGCAACCACACCGGGAATATCAAACAACAGCCAATCACTTGAGAGAGAGATATACAAAGAAAATAACTCGATTAATGCATAAGGAAACGGTGACATAAACCTTAAGTTAATGAGCATAAGAAATAAGTTGTTTACAAACGAATCCTAGATAAGTTCGCGAGGCCAGAAATTATACTTCATGGAAATGCCACGAACACATAAATGTTATGGAAATCGAATACAATTGGCTTAAGCGTGGTGTGCAAGTTAATGGAATAGAGTACAGGTAGACATTTATATGAGAAAGAAAAGCATTAATGTAAAATTGAAAGCCCACCACCTGAAATAAAGAGACTTAGCATGTAGGCACGCGGTTAGTAAATCGAATGCAGCGTACCTACAAACGCTGCACCGGTTCTGCCTACCTTCTCTGCAGGACCCGTCGTCGCTTCTGTAGTGGTCCCGAGTGGCCTCGCTCATGGCTCACTAGACATTTATCGCCTCCATACGAGATATGTTAACTACATAATTGCATTTCGGTGCGTCACGAAAACGATGTAAATTTGATTGGTGAATCATTGTCATCTTTCTTGGTTTTAACCTATTTTTACTGGATTTGGCCTTATCTGAATGCGCATCGTGTCTTGTTGGAAAGCTTACATGTGAAAAGCGTGCTGATACTCAAATATCCGCATCGCAGCTCATGATGCTCTGTTATGTTTGTTTGAGCTCACGATGGATCAACTAAACACATTTGCTCCATAGCATATTGCCATGTTTACTCATTAAACTCCCGAAGTCCTCGATGCAACGCATTTTGCTGCACTTTTTCGAATTTGTTTTTTCGCTTAATTATATGCAGATATAGTTAAAGCACATGGAGAATAGTTCGGTGCGTGTGCCCCAAAATGTGATCCAAAATACCGCATGCTTGCTGTGGGTGTCTCAAACTTTCAGGAAAAGGCACCGCTACAAGATTAGGTCGTAACTATGAAGTGCCTTTACAACGGGGTTGTATTGCGCCTATCAGGATGCATGTGCAACCAATGGAAACCGATTTACAGTAGGACATTCTACACCGCAATTGCAATCCACATGTAACTATCTGCCTAAGAACAGGGTGGGATAGCCGACTATTTCTCAAACGGAGGGTTTACAACGCCACGTTTGAGTAAGCCTTGTCCTAAGGTGGGAATGTATGGTTGCTGCATGCACAAAACAAAGTACATTGGCCGCATTTCGGTACGCATGCTCTCTAACTATAGCATTTCCCGCAAAGATGAATAAAATCTTCAAAATCTTGCAGAAAATGTGCAACAGGTTGCACAAAAGACCAAAAATTTGCAAAAGAGTCACAAAGCTTGAAAAGCTGCGATTCGCCAGCCACTCTGAGACAATCCTCTGACCTCAAGTGTGTTCTCATTGGCCGGGTGCTAGGGTTTGGTGCGTCAGTCAAGTGAAGTGAGCGCGCTGCTCGTTGACTGGGTGAGACTTGTGAATGAACATCCAGTCCATAGACATTGGGGGGTGTGTGCCACGAACTACTATGCGCGCCCCTCACTTACGAACCGCTGGATCACAATTGGTCTGAGAGCAATGAATGGCCGGAACACAAGCGCACGACTGAATGGGTGTCTTACATACCAGCGTGGTCAACATTGCTACTCGTGTTCGACGGAGTAACGGTTCAGACAGTCGTGACCGAATTGTGGATGCCTTCATCAACGGTGACGACTGATGGCTCTTAACAGCCGTGAACAATGTGCAAGATCAAACTGCCTAGTCCTTGATTTGTCGCTCTCTTGAGCAGAGGCCGGATAATACACAGGTGCGGCGTGGTAATTGCATTCTGTCGGAGGAAGAGATTGATGACATCCTAGTGTGCATCGCGAAAGACGCAACTCTATCATTACACGAAATGCGAGTCCGAGTACGTGCCGATATGGAAAAGATCATTACAAAGTCTACAATTTCCCGACACCTGAATGACCGTTTGATAGCTATGAAGAACACTTGCAACGTTGGACTTGGAGAATCCGCTGTGTGGTTGGGTTGCTACTAGGAACCTCTATTGAGACCTCGGTTCACTTGAGGTGGACCTCGGTCATTCCGATCACAAGACCGTAGGTAACATGGATATATTACGTTGTTACTCATCCTGACACTTTTTAGACTCTGGAAGTAATGAACAAAGATCGGACCAAAGCGATACGAAAGGAGTTTGCTCACCAGTTTCCCGAACTTGAAGGTAATGGGAAGTTCATCATATGGATAAACGAAACAAACATCGACGTTTTGTACAAACGTACTCGTGATCGGGCGCTCAGAGCAGTGAGGGCCTGTGTCAAAGTGGCCAACAGTAGAGGTCTGAATTTGTATCTCATCGGTACACTCTTGGTGTATGGAAACGTTTCGATGAGTACGCAGAGAGATCAGTGTTGCGGGATGTCGTAATGCGATTCGACACATCCGTGTATATTTTCCTGATTGCTCGCAAATAAGACGTGCTTTGATTATACTTCCGGCTCATCCCTTTAGAAATCTGGTTGTATAGCATATACAACAAGATGTCTAGTAGGGACACGAAGAAATGCAAAGTCTCGCCGAAATATGTACGTACGCATGTACGTTTATTACTTCGTACGGGGTTGCAGCGATGTCTGATGTCCGTCGTTAGGCAATGACATGCGACTGGCTTCCAGTGAGACATGTGCGAGTGATACTTGTAGCGCGTCGTCTACTTCGTATTGGTGTGCATCGCGCGTTACTCGTTCATGAATAACCTAACGCAGTGCAGATAGGGTTTTGGAATTCCGAAAAATATGAAGTCTGGAAAGTGGATTGGTGAACTACTGAGAGTTATAGAAAGGTATCAACAAATTCACAAGGTACTGATACACCAAACATAATTGCTATGCAACTCATTGCGCGGACAGTAAGCCGCCGGTAATTGGAAGCTTGTGTTATTGTGAAGTCGGTTCAGAGCGCACTTTATACGCTGCTCTAAATAGCTGGTTCTGAATTCGGGGGAACGCTGGGGCGCCGAACGCAAATTATGCACGTGGTCGCGTCGCATAACCCAGTCAATGAGCAGCGCGCTCACTTTACTTGACTGACGCACCAAACCCTAACACCCGACCAGTGAGAACACACCTGAGGTCAGAGGATTGGCTCAGAGTGGTTGGCGAATCGCAGTTTTACAAACTTTCTGACTTTGCACATTTTTGGGCGTTTTATGTAAACTGTTGCACATTTCCTGCAAGATTTTGAAGATTTTATGCGACTTTGCGGGAAAGGATATAGTGCTCGAATCTGGTAATACCTTGATGTCGAGGTCTGTTGCACTACGCCATTGATGAAGGTACCTCTCAGCGCTTCGAATACGGGTTCCACACCTTTTGCAATACATGCCAAGCGGTGATACTGCATTAAGTTCCACGACATTGTGGGAAGCTGGATAACCGAAGTGAATTTCGCGGCTCTTTTGAAAAGGTAAAGGATGCGAAATACACTTGTGTTCATGATTTATACAGACGCAAGCCGTGCGTTAAAACCATTAGTTGTTAGACATCGACTGTTTTTTCAGAAAGGGATTCAGGACATTACGGGAGCAGTGTTGTCTTTAGCGATACTGATTCTAACGCAAGACTCATCCCAGTTTCGCTGTTGCTTCTGTTAGTTGAAGCAGTGCAAGCCTATCTGATGTTCTCCTTGCTGGTGTTATTGATAGCTCTCTCAGTCTTTATTTATTTAGAGGGAGCAACACATATAAGATGACAGCCACAGTGATCTTCCTGACATGAAAGATACTTTCAGCACCGTTGATCGCACCAGCTTATCGAAGTTTCCAATGTAGTTTATCAGGAACACCGTAAAGTTGGTCTCTTGGATAACCCGAGGTCAAAGATTATACGGGAAGCATTTCCTGAGTAGCCCAGACTATTTGGGTGTTCTAAATTTACTCAGTATCACAATTTTCCTTCACATATATGACCGCAACAATCAGTAGTGCTTCCGTAACTCAGCTTCCTTTAGACTCAGCTTGGAGAGGTAGAGTACGCGGAATACGCTGTGCTCAGCAGAAGCACATTTGGGTACATATGAGTGCATCATTCTTAACCCATTTAAGTGCAATCTACCACGGCAAGACTGCCCCGGTTCTGACTGTCATCGAACATAGATGGAGCAAAAACGGTTTCAAATCTGACGGACACATTACGGGGAAGCCCGATGCATTTATCAACAAAACGCAAATAACCTTTTAGTCTCAAGCAAGTGCAGAGGTATCTGGATCTCAGCTTATCAGTGAAAGTACCGTGCTCATTATTGTATTTAAATCGCTTGTAGTTAATAAGCAAAAAGAGCACGGTCGCTTCGCCTACGAATTTTAGGAATGTGATAGGCCCTGGCACCGGAGACTAACAAATACTGCTTACATTCAGTGAGATCGCCCACGGAGATTAGTTATTACACTGACATCCTGGAGTTCCGCACTGGGGTGTCTCAGAACACTACGTAATTATTTCACCTAGTACCTCTCTCTGGATTTAAATGCTTTGTTCCTATTTACTTGTGCTGTACACAAATGGAAACTAACCATTATTCCACAAAATCATTACTTTTGGAGTCAGTACATTAAGATTTTGCAATTCTTGATGCCACTATCTTTTCGTTCGCCATTCGCATCTATAGCTTAATAAAATATTTTGTGGATGTAAGAAATTCACTGACGCTCTGAGACTCGATCTGCATTCCTTAACATTCCGAGAAAATTTTTAAAAATATTGATAACCTTCAGGAATAGTCTGGCAGACATTAATAACGTGCAAAAGAAGTACCCTTAAAGCAGCATTTCAGTCTTTTTTTGCCAAGAAAGACTGTAGTGAATAGCAATTAATTTATAATTCTTTACTGCTTACGTTTACCAGGCTATATATCCTTTGACCCTAATGAATGGTCGTTCTATTGAGAATTTTGAATTGCTATCCACAATAATGGGCAGAAACATCGGCTTACCTAGTTCATGGTGTGGAAGCGTTTTCTGAGCTACTCATTTGCGTCTGTTACCTCTGTTGTCGTGGACAGGAGGGTGGGATGAACTGCAGGTGTAAATAGAAACCTTGTCCGACACAACTCAATCGCGAACTCAAAGGAGCCATGAGATTCAGCCAAAAAAGAGAACTCGGAACTGCTCCTCATGGAAAGGCAACATTCTCATTTTTTCCAAGATTCTGTTAGGTACAAACATACGTCAAGTAAATATTACAGGACGCTTTAAGCACGTCTTTGATTACTTCACAGTATATCGATTAGCGGAGCGATGCCGTTGTTATCACCTTTCATTCATTGGGATGGACTTATAATATATGCGAAATCTGGTGTTTTACCGCTGTATCTGTCGTCTCGGTGTGATTGGTGATGGAACGGCTACGCGCTTACCAAGATGAGGACATTTTCTAATCCTCCTCCAAGTGTATGAAACCGAACGACGGTCAATCAAGCGTATTCCGAAATGGTCTGAGAAAGCTGATCGGAATCAATTTGGTTGGTTCGTGTTGCATGATACGAACTTCATCTCAGAAATGTACAGATATATGGTAAGCAACTTTAGTATGCATTATGTGCCTGTAAATAGCCGTTTTCAACAGACACTAAAAACGTCCATCCAACAGATGCATAGGTTTTCCATGGAATTAGTTATCCACATCTTAGCCTGCTTTCTCACCACCGTAAAACCTCCGTGTGTGGATTACTCAAGGAGCTTAACTAAAGTGGCCAACATACCTGATTAAATGATTGGAATAACACGGAACAGCCAACATCACCGATTTGTTCCAACTCATGCTATGATACAGTCAAGATATCAAATGCTCGGTTTTTGTTTCCAATTCTCAACTCCAATTTTCATCTTCACATTGAGGCTAGCTCTTTTGCTTGTTATCCACTGAATTTTATCCCTTCATCCGTTCCCTTGTCTGTTTCATTTCCTGACCTTCGTTAATATCCCAACGAAGAAAACGATTGGTAAACATTCGACAAACATTGGTTCGATTAATTTATTATCGGCTCATTTTCTTCATTGTCATTCCTAGAAATGGGCATCCTACTTTAATTGAAGTATCATTAATATCTCACTTACTTTTGGTGGGGTGAAGAGACTAGAAAGCGCAATGGTGATTCGCAATTATTAGCTCAGAAAACCACCTGAACTAGGTCACTAAGAAAGTGGGCGAGCATAGTACCAACCATCGAACTATCGTTTTTGAATGGAATACATAACGCGGACCCTGTTTTCCAAATAACGTGGCGTCAGGTGTTCCAACTGTGTGCCTGCTTCAGCCATTGAAGTGTAAACAAACCACACAGCCTCCCTGTGGTGCCAACTGGATGGTTCTGGTTTATCCTGTTCCAGTAAATTGTTTGGGGGCAGTTTCTAGAAACAGGTGTGTTGCGGCATGGCAAGCGTTCTTCCAATAAAAATTTATATATAAATATACCTTGAACCCCTGTGACGTGGCGAATGTAACTCACCACTAAACAAATTCATCACACTTTGCTTCACTCCAGTAGAGCTTTGTATTCCAGCAACGTAATGCTGAAATTGTGAGATGGATTGTTCCGCCGTTTGGAACGGAGCAAACGGAAGGCGTATGAACTGAGCAATCAGTCAGCGGTTCCCAACGGATGGAATTCCCTGAATTCGCTCTTCTGCCTTTTGTGTAGGATTTACAGCCGAAGGCTAGGGTTGGTGTATCCTAAGTCAATACCTTACTACGCTTTCGCCAACCAGGTGTTTTCGTTCTCTCCGAAGGAAATATGGGCATAGCTGTGTTGTGTTCGGTATCTTTGTTCACGAATACTCTACTTTCCTTTGAGTTCTAGGGATTTCTTTCGCTTCATGCCTCCTCTACAACTGTCACAAACAAATAAACTTTAAACATACAAAACGCGTTTAAAAGAAGTTAGAATCTAGCACTTAGAAGACCCATTTATAAACCAAATGCCACCTATAATCTGATTGTAAAATGAGTCAACAGATAGTTCAATTTATCTACCAGCTTCAAGGATCACAGTCAGTGGACAGTTCGCCGTATCTTTCCATCCTGTCTTCAATGATGCCATTCTCGATGTTCGCTGATTTCCAGAAAAGCTGAAATGCAGAGACAATGCAAATGATCACATTCAACTTTCTGGTTGCTTAAGTGACATATATTAAAATCAAAACGTTTAATAAAACTTATCGCCGTTAGGGTGACACTTATGGATAAATGTCAACTTAAGTTAATCATTTCCTTGTCTTATTATTTATTAGCTTCGATAGAAATCAGATCAGATATATGCTCGTGGAGATGGGTAACCGTTTTAGCTGATCTATTCTCCATATGCTATGAGTGTTCAGATATGCACACATTCAGATTATCAGCCAGATGGCGGAACACAATTTCTCCGTCGAAGTGCATATCGATGGCCACAGGTGGTAGGAAAAATGGAAAACCAAGAATGGAATTAGGTGTCGTTTGTTTCGCACACCTGGGAAATCATAGCTGGGAACACACTTTCCGATTCTCAGAAGCGGCTTTTACGTTTCAATTCAGGCACTTAAAAATGTTATTGAGCTTAAGATATAACAGGGTTTTGGATACGGATGTCAGGTAAACTCAAGGCAAAGCAGGCTTTATGCACCCGTTTAGATGCATTTTCATAATGTTATACGATTACTACAAACTGTGCAGATATGCAGTAACTGTTACAGAAAACATAAAAGCGTAAAAGTGTCTACAGATAACACTCGAGCAACTAAGTTCGCAGCATACTGAGAGTTTTGGTTGGGACACGTACAGTAACGTAGACTTGCGGTACGATGCAGTAAGTGAAAATAAAATCTTAACTTTGGAGCGGGTAGAGAAGATAGATAGTGTTTTGATAAGTCACAATGTAGTGTATGAAGAGGACCGTGTAAAATTTGGGGGGGGGGAAGCTAATACAAGCGTCTAGGTGTTTGTAAACAATAAATGTCACGAGACACTCTTTTGTACGTGGAAATATGCTTTGCGGACTGTACAAGCAATGTACAGTCCTTTTTGGTTAATCAAATGAAGATCACAGGAAACACTCATGCCAAGGTAGTAGTAGTATAGTTGCGGTTACAAAACTAAAAATCAAATTGCAAGGTACTGAAAGCACTTTAAGCCATAGAGCATAAAATGACAACCTTCTAATCTTAGAAAATGTTTCGGCAAAGTGCAAAGACCAAGCTAAGGTTGGGGATAAAATAACCTCTATAAATTTAATACTCCATGATCTGGGAATGAACGGATCACTTACTGCCAATGAAGAACTGCCATCAAAAACAATTTGTAACATTTCATCCCGGAGAAAAGAGAATGTTAAATCATGACACGTAGAAGGGTTCAAAATCAGTGAACCGGACGACGACGAATGCAGAAGCTCATCTAGACCGTTTTCGAATGTTGAATATGTCCCAACAGTTGGGGTTACCTAACTCAATACGATATCGTCAGCGTACTTGCATACAATAAAGGTAGATGGTATGAGGAGCTTTCCGGTCTACAAAGAAAATAGAGCGAGTAAGAGGATGGCTTCCTGTAAATCACCTCGACTATATAACAATGCATAAGACTTCGTTCCATTAACGTGGGTGAAATGAGTGCGGTTTGTGAAGTAGTCTTTAAGCACTCTGCAAACATTGGTTGAAACCCCATTTGTAGACAGCTGGCTGAGTAAGTGTGACTTCTCAAGGTTACCGAATGCATCTGTATAGTCGAGAAACAGAAGGCGAACTGCCCCGTCATTTTCATCTAGTGCAAATGCTACTGAATGTACAACATATGACATCGCATTCAGTGTGAAATGGCTAGCTTTTAATCAAACTGCTATCAGTCGTCTGCATTGGTATTTGTGGGAATCTGAGGAGCAAATACTTTCTCAAAGATCTTCAACCTCACCTATGTGTATGCCATTGGACAAAAATGTTGAGGGTCATTA
>CALYDF020003432.1:0-12708 GCA_944474145.2 Dicrocoelium dendriticum
CCTGACATTTCAATGGCAGAAAAATATTTCACTGTACGTTTAATAACATTTATTTATCAGGAAATACATTGCAATCTGAGGAGGCATATTTGCTTTTTATACTTCATATAAGTCGATCCAACTTACAGCAGTTTGTAAATTGTGCCGGACATTGTGAACACAGTCTTTCATAGCACAGCATTAATGGTGCTGCTACACCAACGCTCCAGGGCGCTACTCTAATTTTTAAAAGTAAACCACTTGCTTCAATCAACTTCGTGGATTCTTATGGAAATGCTTGCAATGTGGCCTTTAAAAGACAAATTAAATCCGGGAATTAAGTCCCTAATTTGTAATGATCGGCAATCTCTCGGTGGTGACGTTGCTGTCTACTACTCAGCATACCTGAAATTGTGGCCTATAGAAAGCACCCTTTTATTTCCGATGCATTACTTTGCCGGCTGCAGCCAGTAGGTCTAAATGGTTTATCTCAGATGATGAGGATTCAAAAAGCCCTAGAATCTTTTTGCGTAGAGCGATGAATTTCTGTTACACGCTGTTGAACATGCGCTTCTAAATATTACCATAATTATCCTATCACTTTGCAACTTTAACGTATCATCAGCAGTACTGGCATCCCCTGTGTGTCATCAGTCAAATCAAAACTGGCTCTGTTTATTACTACGGAAATTTTGTATAATGATATTCGTCAAGTAACCAGACACCGCGTTTCAAACAAGCCATCAAATTTGGACTTAATTCTGACTAATGCACAATTATTTAATGAGTCTGTCACATGCGACCTACTACCTCGTAGGAGCGACCATTCAGTCCTAAAGTATGACCATTTGAATTCTGCTAATCTGGTTAAGACTGAACGCACAAACTCCGCGAAGTGCAAACTGCTGACCGTGCGCGGCAGCTATATGAACATATAGCTACTGGGAAGCATGTCATGAAATCAATATGCGGTGCAGGTGACTTAGACATTACCGCACAAGAATGTGTTGGCAATTAGTTCCGATGTTCGAAAGCAGCCGATCTAGAAATCTTGGCCTTTGAGGAGAACTTCCGTCAAATTCGTCCGGCGGAAGTTGCCCTTGATGATTAACTAGTATATTCGTCTACGTCTTTCTATATACAGATTATCTTTGAAGGTAATAGCTAAAACAATCACCCGTATCTTGAAGCAGCGTCAAAGACTAGCCACCAAGGACAAATGTGGGTTATCCATTATCTTTTGCAAACTACGTCTAGCTTAAGTTGCTGTGTTCGCCACAAAATGCTAACGGCTTCGTGGAGACCGCATTTTAGCATACCGCAGAGTAACTGAGAGCAATCACCCAAATAATGCAATGCTGTCCGTTTCCCCTTCAAACAATGCTAAAGCCACCGCCTGAGGCAGCTAGCGAAACACTACATATTGGCTTAGAGAAAACATGTACACTCTCGTTGTACCGGTTTCCACCCAAGTCGTGAACACACCAAATATCGCAACCTTCGGGAATACTAGACTTTCAACTAAGTGATAAACGCCACACAACAAGGTATACTCTCTGGAGAGCTGATATTTTATTTCCACGCTGAAATGTTCTGATTTACGTTTGTATATGTATTTGTCATCCTGTGTATCTTAGACGGTTTATTTTTTCTCTTCATACATTACTGAACAATTAAATGGACTCACGGGAATATAACTGATTGAGATGTTTTCTGTGTTGACCGTCGCAGTAAGGTAGTAGCTAGGTTGCAGTAGGTTTAATGGATGAAAAGGCAGGTGCAGTTACACGTGAGTTCATGAGCTCACAGGTCTGATAGATTCACACCGGTAACCGAATACAGGTCTTACATTTTAATTGCCAGATTAGCAACGCAATCAACTTACATATAGATAGTTAAAACTGAGCCCCACGTTTCTTCCTGGCGTTACTGTGATTCGCCAAACGCAGACTACTGGATGTGATGGTTGTTGCCAGAACGATAAAATTCCATTTGGCCCATTCAACTCTCCTCCGCAGTGATCTGCAACAATAGGCATAATGTTAGGAGACTTTACCAATGCGTCCTTGTACGTTTAAAGACTAGTATGAGGCGCAATATTCTACCGAAATTATGTTGGGAAGCGTTGCATTCAACCATTTATTGCTAACAGATTCTTTTAGAAAATTCCAGATATTTTCAAAACTTATTTTGGCAATCATGCATTTGTATCGTTGGTATGAAGATTACCTAACTTTGCGTAATCTATAGGACAAATGAAGCTAACTTGATCAATCACGACCACTGAGTCGACAAGCGGCAGTTTCTCAGGTAATCCGAAGAAAAAATAAACCTAATGTTCTTAATTAAACAACACAAGATGTCTCAAATTCGCAGTCTAACAAGGATGACGGGATAGCATGATATAGGTTAATTGGCCGCTTTGTATGTTTAGGTTACAGAGACGGAACTCACGCTCTGTTTAGTAGTACGCATGGTGTAGCCACGTGTGAACACCTTACATCGCATGCTCATGCTGAAATGCATTTTCAAATTACAGAATAATTCCATAGTTTGAAAAATCACATTAGGAGTAGCTAAAGCGTACAAGATGGGCAGTATAAATTGCAAACCAGATTGTCACTTATATACACTCCAAGGTCATCACAGAAGACACCAACGTATCTATTGCATTTGTTGCTGACCAACTGATGTAAGGGATAGGGGATCTCCGATTTAAGGATTGTCACATAATACTCTCAAATTAGACTGAAATTGAACGGATGGAATACAGTGTTGTAAGCTGAAAGAATGTGGGAAAGCGTTTGGTTGTGTGGCGGTATGGAACCGAATATAGATAGTGGTAGTTCGACATTCGCCATCACCTATGATCGCATAGGGAATAACCGTTGCTTTGTAAACCGTGCTGCACAGTGCATTGTAAACTTGGGTTAACTAACCTTGAGGAATTAGCGGAGTTGATGCAACTGTGGAAAGACGAATAATGCTTCAGTAATTCCGTTGTGAAATTATTTAGCTAAAATGCAATAATTGCATATCAATCACAAACAAGTGAACTGCCGTCTAGCGTACAAAATATCATCGGTCTTTTCTTGTAAGTTTTGGTGATTGGGTGGCATCACATGTTCATAGACTGACAACCGGATTAGTCATGAATAAGCGTCAATATTGCATGAGTCTGCTACCCTTTCCAGACACAATTCCTCGTAATCCACATTTGAAAGATAGCAGCTTACTTCCTAACATGGCCCAGAAATAAATCACTCAAAACGCAAAGTGGTTTCTGTCTGCTCGGTGAACAGGAGATACTCAACTATGGGTATACACGTTTGACAAAAAATAACCTGAAATTAGTTCTTATAGATAGGTCCATGTGTTCTATGATTCTACTGGCTAAGCGATGGTGTAATTCAAAATGTTTGACAGAAAGAAACAGTTGATCATGGTTTCCGTATGTTACAGTATGCGTCAGTTACTTATATATCTGAACCATTTCTTTCAAAATATGGAAAATGAACCTGTTGTTTCTCATGAAGTGTATTCATCGAAAACATGCTACTAAACGTGTGCATGAATAAGAGTTTGAAATGTTTTCCAGTAGAAACGGTGTTTCGAACGCATTCAGGAGATTGGGTTACTAGTAGTTATAATGTCAGCTGTGAGATAAATTACACGGTTTACTCAAAGTATTAATTTTCATCGTGCTCGTTAACTAAATAGTGCCTGCTTCATCTTTGAATGAATACAGCGAAAATTTCATGCAATTCTATCAGACGAATTTTAGCAGTCTCCCAGATAAGTATTTTGCTGAAAATAAAAAGCCCTTCAGTCATGGTCAGGTCGGAATGCTAACACTTCTTATCAAGTATGCTGATAGCAATGTGGCATAATGATAAAACGATTTGCTTTGGATAACTTGTGTTCAATTTAATTCCTGAAGCTGTCAACAAGATAACTTACTCATTCCAGAAACTGAAATAATAGGGATGTGAATTAGGGAAATGTAAAAAGAAGTCGCATTTTACCATGCACCATGGAAACGGTTTGTTGTTTTCCGATATTGAGCAAACTCTACTGTCTATGAGTATATGCTTTTTGTGCTTTTTATTGTATGTGAAATCACCACATTTTCGTGACACTGAGTTTTGGAGCAAAAGTGCAAACGCAACCTCAATTCCTCAGATCAATATTTTTCAAATCAGTTCGATCACGGCAGAACATGATATTCCTTGCCATAAACGGCTTACAAAAATTTCCCAGTTCCACTAATGGGTCATTAAAGGATACAACGCTGATCCCTTCCCAAACATCTGACGCCTGTCCCAATTCATCAAAACAATTTACTCCATTCTACCTCATTGTGTCCCAAGTGTCCACCCAGCTGACGTTGTCAACATTTCTTCATTTTCCGACCAGGTTATGAACAGATCATACTTTTGTAGACATGTCTTTTATTGCAACCATAAAGAGTCATTTTACTTACCTAAAGAGTGTCCTACATGCGATGTAGCTTCAAGACACTCAACTTATTCACCCTGTAATCCCACTACTAGAAAAATTGTTTAAGTGTCAATCCTTGATTACAAAATTATCTCGCAAATTCCTCGGGGAACATCATCATGCAAAGGATACTTCAAATTTCCCATCTGCCGTATCTAGCTGAATATTTTGGCTGGCAGCTTTAGCCAAGTAAATATAAGGTGTAAATACCATGAGTGAACAAGTTTGACAATTTAAACTAACACTGAGGATCTACTATAAAAAGGTTCAATGAAACTTTACAAATAGACAAGGAAAATATGAAGAATTGCCAAAGCAAATGGTCTGTCATTTGGCGCACCATAGCTTTTGCGTTGAATAAGATAAGTGGCAGAGGTGGCAAGATGAAATTGTGATGCAACAAACCGCGAAAATACAGAACATCAACTGACAACTGCTTGGAAGATATAGATACCGTACTTCCAAGAACAGTATATAGGAAGTGACTTTGGTCGTTTTGAATCCTTGATGCATAGCTGGGGCATATATGGAAATTTTTAGTCATGATAAATTCTACGGTGTTTTCTTTGTTATATCTAGCACTGTAAGAATGTTTGCTGAGCTAAAATGAAGGTTAGAATACTTGCGAGGAATCCGTGAAAAAAGAAGGCTTTTGTAACCTGTAATAGAGCACACGCATATTAACAAATCTTGAAATTATTTAAATTCGAGCTGGAGATTATATGGAGACCAGAATCAAATGTAAGGCGTGAAAACGGCAGGTGAACGAAAAATGCCTTACTCACTCTAGACCAAATGGGATAATGTACTGAAAACGGAAAAGTCCGCCAGCAAGGAAAAAGGAGTACCTGCAATCAAAATGATTGGAAAAATAAAGAAGGGAGACGTGGCGCATGCCAATCTTATGAAATCATCGAACCGTTTTTGGACTTCGAAAGCTTTTTCGATTACTGTGATATACGACTAGGACGACATGATCAGCGTATTTGCGTCCGATGAAGCTGGATATTATGGCCGGACATTCAGCTTAGGGCGCAACTAGATAGGGGACACTGCATCCCTTTAGAAAACACCCTAATCGGTCTGGAGTACGGATGGACTTTTGCCACACAGTTGCGTGGTTTGTGTGCGATTGCTTAGATTGTCGCGCATTCCGGTACCTACCCATGGGGGAAAGACTATTACGAGCAAAGTAACTACTAATAGTACGAGTCTGTCAATGCACATAAATTTATTGGGGCGATCATATTTTTGTCTAACACAGAAACATTGGAAAGCACAAGACAGAAAACGTCATGCAATATATAGCACCCTGATTTGCGGGCACAGCGTTTGGAATTATCAGTATAATCGCTTGTGTAAGTGCGTGATGTTAGTAGTTTTTTTGGCATTTTCACAATTACAGAGGTACATTTTTTAACCGACAATTCTGGAATTCTCTTCTATACGTTTGTGTTATTCCGGATGCTTTCTAGATCACAGGATGGTGCCGGACATCAATTATTTGTAAAATAACATTGTCGGAAGTGCGTGTGATGCATCCATACATTCTCCAATAGCGTTTGGCATCAAGCCATTAAGGTCACTATCCTTGTTTGCTCTTGGCTTGGATGTTCTCTGCAAAAATTGTGTTATCAAATAAGTTCGGAGTATCAGTAATGGGTTTGTTCCAATTTCACCGTACCAAATGGGCTACAAAAATTTCCAAGAATACTTTCTAAAAGAGCCTCCACAGATAAAGGTAAATGCGACTGCTCAACATAGTTTTAGTGCACATGCGTTTTAACCTTCCAAGGTTAATTTTTAATAGTGGCAGACAAACAGGCGACACTGGCAGTTATGTTACATTCATAAGGAAGCACATTTTTCTTTCACGGTTGTTGGTTTAGTGGAGATTAATTTTGTTTATTCGTGGGTAGATTGTCTCCATTGGACTACACAACTTGCAGCAGAGATTATTACAGTCAGTGATTTGCTCGCGTTTTACTGACTAGTTCACATTTGCGGAAATTGAGTACTCGGTTGAATAAGGTATATATAATATTTCACATCTTAACGGTTTTGTATGGCATTTGTCATCCCAATATAGTTTACCTTACATAGTCCTCAAACATGTTTTTGCCATGTACTGGTTCAAATTACATATGTGGTCAAGTTTTGTATAGAAAACCAGCTGCGTTTGTTAGCTAAGACTGATGTCCCAGTTGCGAAGAGACGGTTTTCTTTCGAAAAGGCTCTTTAGATAGCACATTTACAAGCAGGTGTAAATTAACTTAATGTACTAGTGCAAGCGGTACTAAGGTTAATAAGGAAAGTGATTGGAACAAAGCTGGTCAAATCAATCAATACTAACGTCGATCTATCTAAGACAGGTCTCAACACAGCCAATGGGATAAAAAACATCCTCGTTTGCTGTCAACGTCTAATGAGAAAGAATTCCCACCCTGTAATAGTAAAAGGGTTGGCCGGTGGCCCAGTGGTATGTCGGTCGGTGGCCGAGTGGTATGCGCGTCTGGTTTGCAACCATAAGGTCACCGGTTCTGATCCGCGCAGGGCGGGCGTCCTGGCGGTATACTCAGCCCACACGCGACTGATGATGATCGTGTAGCAGTGAAGCGCCGTCATGGAGTACAGCTGGCGATTTATTCGTCGCAACGAGATTGGACCTTAATGTGGTGCGACGGTTTGCGAACATCAATGACCCCTTGAGTTATACCGAGTTGTGCCTGCGGGCATCTTTAATAGATGCTCCTACCAGGTTGGTCAATGTTGAGGGGTCAGACAATCTCTGTCTCCTGCTCCTCCAGGATAGGGGTTCGAAATGGGATGGCGTCCATTTTTAAAACTGTATCATTGATACCTCCCCGCAACCTTTCGGACAGGCTTTTGAGCCAAAGGCTTTGGACGAGGACCCTAATCGTCCTCCTGTCTATGTCTGGGCGTCCTGGCATTATCTAAGCCCACATAGAACGATGACTTTTCCTCAAAGATAAACTTTATCCTGCATCAGCCGTCGCGGTGATTATCAAGGGTCGCCTTATCTGCTGCATACAGCAGGGAAGATAAGCGAAAACATTCTACTGCTGGCGCCTTCCTACTTTTATTTTCCACCTGTTCCTCTTACACCCATCCCTAACCCGATTAGTAACCTTCCTTCTATAATTCCCAGCTTAATTGGCTGCAAGCGAAGTGCCACAGGAGTAGAACCATCTACAGCCACCCTCTGGCGATACGCACCGGAAGCCTACCGACAAGTGTAACTTATAAGGCCACGCTGTCCCGTTTCCATGGTGATGTGCAACGTTCGCATTCTAAGACAAGTATTTCAACAGACTGCACTCGCCCCCACCTTGCACACACTGGATATTGATGTGTGTTGTGCTTTCGAAACTAGGAACAATGAGCATAATGTTGTTAGTGAATTAACTGCATCCGGTTTATCCTAACGTTTTTGGTGGCACGCATCCGGAGACGCCAATGCAACACTCACGGGTCAAGCTGGTGTAGTTATCATTCTCAGCTCCAAGGCTGAGTAATTGTTGGTTGATTGGATCCCTTCGAACAGCCGTTTACGTGCAGCCCGTTTGACGACGTCGGCAAAGCATGATTCACGAAGTAGTACAAAACGTTGTTTGTTTCTGATTTCCGCTTATGCTCCCTCCGGCTGCAGTTCTAATGCAGTCAGGGACACATTCTATCACGAACTGAATGCGCTACTACCCAGCGCTGCTGGTTACATATTATAGTAAGTGATGGGGATATGAACGTACAAGTAGGGCGTCTTAGCTCTTCAGAAGCTCAGCTGGGTAGTAATTATGGGCTTAACTCCGAACAGACTGACACAGGTGTGTCTGTTGCAACTTTGTGCGGAGCACCTCTTGTTACGTATTAGAACTGCTTTTAGACACAGTGAGCGCCGAAGTTCCACTTGACGTCCTCCTTTAGCTGGATGGACGCAAATTGCCCACATAGCCATAGGTTACAGGTGGCGTGGTTCTAAACTGTTTTACGTCGACTCTGATCATGCCTTGGTACGTTGTCGTTCCTTTATGAACTTTAGCGGGAAGCGCACCAAGCCCGTTTTCTGATTGTCAACTGCGAAGCTCTCTCAGCCCTCGGTCAGACCAGCTTATCAAGAAGCACCGCATACAGAATGTTTACTGTCTTATTCTAATGACACTGAGGTTCAATGGAATAGAATCTCGGCCGCCGTGCACGAAGCAGGCACATCTGTTTGTGGCACTATCAGTAGTCACCGCACCAGTCACTGGAAAACTGAGTTGTCGGTGAAACTTTTGGAATCTAGAAGCGACCTCCAGGCTGGCTCTGAGTACAACGTGATCAGAAGGGCTATTAGGCGGGAACTAAAGCAGAGCTTACGGGATGACAAGGAAGCCTGTTGGACTAGTCTGACTCAAGTAATGTAGGAGTCAGGAGCAGTAGACAATTATCGTAAACTCATCGAGCCTATGCGAACAACTGGTTCCACGAAACCAGGACTCAGTGTGACAATCAGAGACCACGCGGGTGCACTACTACAAAATAAGGAGCGCAGTAAGGCTCGATGTGTGGAACACTTTCCGCTCCCGGACCTCTTCCTACTCAAGTGAGGCAGGACGAGCCCTGCACGGTTATTTTAGAGCCACCGTCGGAGGCCGAGATCTGAAACCCGGTCACAGCAGTCAATCCTTTCCGTGCAACTGGACCAGATCCCCTCCCACGTTCACTATTTAAAAATGGAGGCGTGGTCGTCTGCAAAGCCCTGACTTAACTATTCGAACGTATCTGGAAGGAAGAGAGTGTCCCGTCTGATTAGAACGAATCGATTATAGTACCTACATACAAGAAGAGCAGTCCCACAGCCTGATGTGACCACAAGGGTATTATCCTAACGCCAGTTGTGACAAAATTACTGGCCTCGATTCTCTTTTGTCGACTCACTATGGAACCGGAATCTCGGATTGGGGAAGAGCAGGCGGGCTTCCACCCCAGGCGTTGCTGTATAGACCACATATTCACTTTGCGGCAAGTGCTACAGTAGCGCCACTCATGCTGCAGACCGACAGTATCTGTGTCCCTTGATTTCAAGAATCCGTTTGATTCAGTAGATCCATACATTTTGTTCGAAATAATTGACCGGAATGGTGTAACCACGAAATAAGTGGAAATCCTACTTGCTCTATACTCGAACAATACAAGCCCCATCAGGATCTACGATGGCCTATCGGATAGCCTCACGACCGAAATTGTCGTTCGTCAGCCTTGTCCGAATTCTTCCTTTTTGTTCAATTTCCTCGTGGATTCCATCATGAGGTGTTCCCAATCGGAGTCTCACGATGTAAGCGTTGAAGTGCTGTCTAGTGAAAGGCCAGTTAATCTTGATTATGCAGACGATATCGTCTTGCTTTTCGACAATGTTGCGGAGGCACATTCAATCATGAATAACCTGTTTAGTGTGGTCCCGTTAATCGGTATGTGCTTTGCACCTTCAAAGTGCAAGTTGTTGTTGCAGGACCACTAGCCATTTGATGACGTCTTGAAACTTGCTAACGAGGAACTCGAGTTTGCAGCTGCATCAGCAAATATGGGCGCATAGAAACTGACGTCAACTAACGCAGTGCAAATACCAGAGCTGACTTATTGAACCTGCAGCACTTATGGAGACAGAGGGGTGTTTCCATTCGTCTGAAACGCCGTGTATACAAGGCCACAGTGAGGGCCGTTCTGCTCTACGGTAGTGGGACTTGGCACCGGCGGTCTGAAGATTTGAGACGCCTTCAAGTCTTTTATCATCGTTGTCTGCGAAGCATTGCTGGAGTCGGATGGCACCAGCGTGTCCGAAACGATGATGTGCGTTGGCGAGTACTAGGTAGTGATAATCATGATAGCTCCTTAGAACAACAGATAACACTGAATAAGTTGCGTTGGCTCAGGCACGTGCTACGTAGTCCTGGTCACCGTTTACCTAGGAGGGCTTGTTTAGTCTACCAGCTGTAAGTTGGTGCAAAGTTCGAGGTGGACAGACTTGACTTGTCAGCGGGAAATGAAGTCACTGACGACTAAACTGGGTGCAGTTTGTCCGTCTCGTCTTTCTGGCTAGAGTCCATGTGATTTGCATGTGGTTGGCTTGAGACTTTACAGCACATGGCTCGCAACATTCACCAATGGCGCAACTGCTGCCCTCTGCCAATCGGATTGCCTGTTTAAACTGTGCTGGTGCTGAGTTATCTGCGGGGTAATGGATGATTATGAAGTGGGGCATTGAAAGTCGCAAGGAAGCTGTCTCACTGATGCCGCCTTAGCTTTGCACCATAGCCAGCAGATTTCGACTATAGTTTTTTTGACACAAGGTGTAAGCGCCTTGACCCCGAATGTTCGCTAAGGGCATTAAGGTTTTCAGGTACGCCTCCCTTCTCTCCCTTTTATTATGCATTAGTTCATAGATCATCGTGGTTGTGGGGCAGCAAAGCGTCAGTTCAAACAGCTGATGTACTGCTGTTGTGGATGATGATGTTGAATGATAAAAGGAGGGCTTTGACAAGAGCCATCTGCTTGCACATTTCTGTCTGAGTCACTCTAGTTGCAATCGTCTCAGCCGTCTTCAAAATCGCTTTCTTAGCCCGCTGGGATACAGCTGTTATCCGGCGTAATGGACTAGGTATGAATCCTCTGTCCGCATCTCATGGCTAGTTTGAAGCAAGTGCTCCAAGATAGCACGAGTAAGATCCCTGATCATTCCTGTTTGCAGCGACGCCGGACAATGCTCGGCTATCCTTTTGGACAGACGCCTGATCAATTGCTAAATATATCACACACCACAGGCGTTGGAAATGGGTAAATAGTTATGATTGTAATTGAACCGTCAGTCTCTTCTTAAGGCGTATGAGCTAGAACGCTAGGGTAGGTGGATGTGTAGGCCTTAGCAACTGCAGTAGAGAGTCCTCTGCTCAGTAGATCGAAATCGACATTGCATTTGAAAGGAACTTGGTGAAAGACAAAGCTCTTCCGTACTGTCAGAACCGTTTGTTGGTTCACACGGGAATTGACGTGTCTTCAGATAAAGCGGTCCGGGTAACTCTTTTCTTACAGCGTTCGGAAGATGCTATTCCATCTGCTCTTCTCAGACTATGCGCTAAGGATTTTGGCCCCATGATGATAAAAGTAAAAACCAAGTTTTGTCTGTACTTAAAGGTAGAAAACTCAGAGAGTGGGCCAAATGGCCTACTTATGTAGCCTACCAGAAGAAGTTTCTTTCAAGTAACACATTAACAATTGCTTTAGCCATACGCCCAGGCATTTCATTGAGTTGTCTGGAAACAAATGTGTCAAGTAAAAATGTGTCACTTCTGTTGAAGTCACGAGCTACGGTGCATAGGAATTAATCTAGCTCCGGTTACATCTGCGACACACGGTGAGTTGCAAGTTCTACCTGTGATAGTAAGTGCCAGAGGCTACACAAAACTTACCGACTGAACAGATAGACAACCATTGAGGAATTTTGATTAACATACCAAAACTTAGAGGCTTGTAAGGTAGTTGAATAAGGGGACCTACGTGAAACCTATTTATTCCGGTGTTCCTAATGTATGTGATCACAAATCCTCCACATGTTTGATTATTTACTGAGTGGTCTGATCTGGTCTAGTGAAAGTAAATCTGTTTACTAACAACCGTTTTCGAAGACTGTCGGCTCGTTATCAGCTTTTCTGCAGTATTCCAATAGTGTGGCGTTTACATATCATCTTCCATCCAAACGTTGTCGATATTAGCAATTTTTCAGCTATGTAATCGTGCGTCACTGGAAATCATCAGCGGAAGTGAAGCACGCTCTACAGGAGTAAACGAAACTTTTCTTCTGGATTGGCCCTTGGAGCTCCCTGAGTGTTCGTATTTTGTACACATTGTCGTCGCAGTGAGGTACATTTGGCCACTCGGATATACTTTGCAAGCGTAGCCTTAACATGAATGGTGATTGTCCGTTTCTGGTTAAAAATGCCATCCACATCCAGCGGGGTTTGATTTCCAAATCATAAAAACCTAGTGCTGAGGCTAAATGGCTAGGAGATTATTAAAATTCAAGGACTAGAAAAAAGCAGCAGTGGTTGCAATGATGTAATACACCATGTAATGTTAAACTACAGAGGGATGAATAGTGATGGGTTCGGGAGTTAGTAGTTTAACTTTATATGATTGTACTACCCCATAGATAAATCACTGGTTAATGTCTTA
>CALYDF020003434.1:0-17191 GCA_944474145.2 Dicrocoelium dendriticum
GACTAATGTAAAAGCATTGTTTAGCAGAAAAGGCATCAGCAGATTACAGAGTTTCACTAGACAACATATAGCATATAATTAGCCTATTTTACAAGGTTGCAAATTTAGTAGAAAGGAATTAACTGCACATGTCTAACTGCGCGACGTAGATGCTTGCAGGATAAATTATTTGTTTCCTATTTTGTAACAAGAATTGTGATGAAGTAGAATAGAAATATGAGGCACATCCACTTCTAAAAACAAACTAACTTAACCCATCTGAGTAAAATCGGTTCTGGATTCAGTAATCTGCAGGTTTCTAATTAAACATTTGAATGATAAAAATCAAAAGCAGATTTGCGTGTGCATTAAATACACTCAAACCCAAATGTACCACGTTGCCGTGAGCTATAGCAAACCGAACATGCTTTGCACAATACAATCTTAGTTTTAATTACGTAGATCAGTCTCATGAAGATCGCACTTCTTAGAATAGGCGAAATTGGAATTTAAATTTCCTGCAAAGTTGAGACTATCGGATAATGTAAGTCAAGATCACGGAGTTCATTATCACAAATAAGCAAGTTAAAATGTAGCTCAGTAAGCTAAGTCATGAAGCGCAGCTGCAAGAATGACAGCTGCAGTCGTCAAATGAAAACTTATTTTGGAAGTGGGTCAATAAAACCAAAGCATCTAGATGTAATCGTACTTGCGAGAGTGTAGATTTCACTGTGGCGGATGGCGGATGTACACGAATTTAATATATTCGACGAACGTGTAAGCGCGACTATGGGTAAATACATAATAACAAAGTTTGTGTTCATACTAAAATGAAAGGACCAAGAACGCTTCGTTGCAAAAGGCCAATTGTTACACTGCTGCGACACTAGATGCAATTATCAAACCTGAATACATGAGTTCTATTATACAGATAGGATAACTTCCATGCTAATAAATTGTCAGTTGTCCCAAACGATGCAAACTTACAAATGTCTGCCTTGCATTATTTGGTCGAAATCTTTCCGCATATCAAGAAATAGCAAAACATAAGTTTTACCCCCATCGACCGAATTAGTGATGCGAGTTAATTTTCTAGTGGAGTGATTGGCAAGAACCATGCTTATTGAAACCATGCTTAGTCAAGCTAAATGAGATTAAGAGAGACAAAATACATAAGTCATTAACTTTACAACGTTTTCCTTGACTTTAAGCAGTGAGATAACTAACCGGGCGAATGTTGTCATATTACACAACAAGCCCCTTTCCTGGCATAGAACCAATTCGGTTTGTGGAAAATGAGTATTGCTTCCAGAGACTTGGAGCGGAGGGGGTTCATATTGACAAATGGAACAGCTTCTGCAACAGGATAGGGAATTCGTGGTTATTAACATATAATGGGGCTGGCGAAAGTCCATCAAGTTTGTCGTAGAAGGATGACCTTACGGAGCCGAGGATTTTCCTTAATTCGGTTTGAGTAACAATTATGTTGGCTACTTTGGTACTTCGCTTCGACTTTTATCGATTCATTTTGGCACACGTGTTTTAATATTTACTGTGTCAACAAAATTTTCAATATTGGGTTTAATCAAATTTAACGAGAATATTAATACATCAATAAAATAAATTACCCCACCATCTGCCATTTCAGCGAACGCATATATAACAGTTATACTCTATAATCTGGCAATGGGATGTATGAGGTTGATTGTTAGACAACTATTCTGTGATCATGACAATCAGGAAAACTGAAATTTATCAAATTTCCCAAAGAACATGTACGGAATTTTCGCGATAGCCTGGGTTTATAATAACAGTGTTTGCTTAGGTTGAATTCATGATTTTTTAATTTAGGTTACTAGAAAGTCTATAGAACTGGAGGAGGATGCCACGTAGGTAGCTTTTGTTTCTAGGCTGCCGCTACTATAGCACGCTGCGGAACCAAAAGCAACTGTTGAAGACTATGACCTATATTGATCTGACACATTCGCAGTCCCTTTGTCAAAGAGAAATTTGCCGAAGCATAACCGAAAATGTGCTTCGGCGCATTTGAAAATGGGGGGGGGGGAAACCGCATTATCAAATGGATTGTGTTAGTTGCGATCTTAATGCAGCAGGTATAATGTGTGCTAAAGAAACATATCTTGGATTGCCAAAGCATTATTTCATCTGGCGATCTTGAACTTTAATGATGATTACAAGTGTGGTCATGATACAGCAACACCGAGGCGTCGTTTGTTTTCGCTATACTTGCAGTCCCTTGGTTCACCATCACCGTTTCCGCTACTTTGGATCCGCTGTGAAATGTTTGTTGTAGGGTAGACGCTGTTTCTATCATGTAAAAATATATAAATATAAGGGGCTTTGAAAAATTAAGCTTATATGCTTTTAAATAAGAATTGAGCTTAGGGTCAAGATGTGATCAGCCGACAAGAGCTGGAAACCTTTAGAAAGCATGATGCTCGAAACCAAGAAAGTTTATACATCAGTCTGAGCAAATGACACCGCTTATATTGGACAAGGTAAGTTAGTTTCGCAAGAGGCTTCCTACACATATTCGGGTTAAGGAATTATGTACAAGACAATGGGTGGCCAACGACGCATTGGGGAAAATAAGCTCGTTTATCTTACCCATATTCAGCTCTGCGAATGGATAAATTTAATGACAATCTAGGCGTCAGACTGCATAAGACTAAGCACAGAAGATTACCAGGGCCAGGACAGCCAATAGCAGTCGTATAACCCAACTGAACCCCAACGATCAACATCCCTCAAAAATCGTTTAATGGCCAACCCTCAACTTACGGCAAAATATAAAATATTATTCAAACGTCCAATATGACTTGCATAGTTATGTACTGCTGATTACTGTGCGCGTGCGTCAAACTTAAGTAACTATCTTGCTTCACTAGTGTCTAACGCGAATTTCCGGGACCAGAAAATATTGATGCATGTTGTCAACTAGCATACTCGTCTAGGTCCAATATCAAACTTGTCCTCTAGATCCAACAACTAGAATGGTTTATGAGGAGTGAAGCATTGGCAAAATAATTCGTATCACATCTGACATCTACTATCTAAGCAGGTTAGCTATATCCTATCAGAAGGAATGATTGAAGCATTACAAACAACTGGAGTAAGGTATTTCTCGAACACATTTTTGTAAGCTCTCGTAACGAAGAATTAAATATGAATTATTCGTGCTGACGTCATTGAATTAATATATTTATGCCCTCATTTGTGCCATACCTAATCCTATGGTCTTCGTATGTTTCAATATTCCAGTAGTTTTAATGATTTTACATCCCGCTCACTTCTACTCCAGCAGTGATCCGGGATATTAGGCTGCTATCTGCAACGCCATAAATGCCTTCCATTCAGTGTATCTTAATAATTGTATATTTCGTCCTGTCCATTGGGCTCTACGGATTTTCGTACTTGCCACACACCTCTGGACTCTTCCCTTGCGGTTGTCGTTGTAATGGCACCACACAAACTCCCTCGCAACTCGTTAATTTAGTGCGATGTGTCGTGTTACGGTTGCTGCTACCTACCGGGAGTTAGAACTGTCAAGCTTTTACCTGACTCGCGGCAACTTGTTATAGTAGTTTAAAATTCCTGTAGCTGGTTGCAAAGTAACTCGTGTACTTTGGGCTTTTATCTGTTGCTCAGTCGTTCATTATAAATCCGGAAAAGTTAATGGACCTCCTCTTTGTTTATTCAGATGTAACCCTTATGACTATCACGTCGACTACGGTGAGTCGGATAACGCCTTATAAGATTCAAAGGCTTGGCAGAACTAGACCTTATTGATAGCATTTTTGCATTTGGCGAGCACCTTGTTTTCTTTTGTGGAGACCACTCCAAAAAGATCCGACAGATTGACCTATGAATCAATGCAACACATCCAATGATGATTGGTGTATCAGGTAGGTCGTGGGATAAAACGTAAAAGTGAGGATTAGCGTGGTTCCAGTAAGCAACATAATTGTTATCTTCGGAGATGGTATTCTTACGCTTTTCCTCAGCTTGTTAACCATGGGAATTTCTCTACACACACTATGAAATCGCTGTCTGTATTTCAAGCTTGTTCCTTCTAAATGTTAACTGAATCGAATGGAAAGCCGGAGAAACTCACATCATATCACACGAAAACAAAAAGGTCTCCCAGACAAACAGAATCTAGTGTGATGCCTTCATGCTAGTTATTCTGTCATCCATGTGAAATCCCTACGAAGGTATTAAGTTGGAGTACGGTAGAGTGTTGTTTCATATTTCATACTGTGGATTTAATTCACACAAGCGGTATGCTCCGCAGTCAAGTGTCTCTTGTTAAAGATTAAATATGACAATACTTGAGTGGCTTGTCTTCTTGTTACACGGAGCACCAAAACCGTTTAGTCAGTGGCATAGAATTATTTGTGAGACTAGTATGCAGCTTGACTCATACACGGGTAATTGGTGCGGCCTGTAGCTACTTGAAAAATATTCAGAGAAAGCTTTTGGCTGTGCATCAATACAAATGATAATGTTAGTGGAGAGGGGTACCTCTTCATACATCCAAATGCCTTGTCGCCCAGATATATCTGCACAATCTGGAAGCAGCCGAGGCGGCCATAAACTTTTGTGAGTGGTTAATTTTAACCTTCACGCCTTGTTGATTTTTGCGTGACGTAATAAGTTCAACTAAATCATTTTAAAACCACTCAATCTACCAAAGGTGTAAGAATAATGGTTACTGGCCAGACTACTCTGTAATTACAGTAATCGTAGGCAGATTTGAATAAAAGGAAGCCTATCCTATAAATGCAAACGTAGCTCGTGGAGCCGTCGCAAGTGACTTTGATGTGAGCGCCATAGATTTAACAGATGCCATAATATGCTGGTTTAAATAGACGTATGTCAAATTGAAAACAGTGTGCAAGTTTAATCATCATCGCGCCAACTTACGACGGCTAAAACCTATATACCACATGTCACCGGTTTGATAACATCGCGCCGTCCGATACCCTGTGGTGCTATGGTAACGTCATTTCCATTCTTTCTGACACGAATTTCCCCCAGAATCTCATAAATCAACATGTGTTTGTTCCAAATCAATTGTCGGTAAATACAAGGTAGCATGATCATGAGGGCAAGAATTTGGTGTCTAATCTCGATTTCTACTTTCCGTGTTTTCCTATCACATCTGCAAAAATTAACTAATGCCCTTGAAACACTGACGTAAAAATGCCAGGCGCGTACAATTGCCAAAACCGGTACTTATATTATAACCGTCAAATTACTAAGAGGAACTAATCATGTTGACCTATAGTGTGAGTGATCATCGTACTGAGATATAAAGTTGTCGTGGTGTGGTGATTTGCGTGCATTAACTATTCACCAGTCCGAGAATACTGGTGCTGCTTGCACTATCATAGACGCTAATACTGCCTGACTAATGGTTCGAAATCAGATAACCTCAGGCTCCTCATCTTGCAGATTGGGGGTTGAAGTGACAGCTGCTCCTTAAGAAATAACCCAGACTCCATGTAGCCATATGCTAAACTCCCGCTGAATCACTGTCAGGTATTTTAACTAGCAGCCAATGTTGAGAATATCAAGCATTCGCCTATCTGAGACTGAGCAAACTGACAGTGTCATGCCCATGAAGATAAATAAAATAATAAAATAAGTTTTGGTGCTCTGTCGGTCGCAGATTACAGTTAAAGTCGTCGCATCTGCTGCACTGATCACGGCGGATTGGGGTGAGGATGCTATCGCTCAATCTTTCCCATTTCTTAGTCCTCTTCCACACCTTTTTCATCCCTATCGTCTCGTTTCAACTTCTCTTTCGTCCTACTCGTCTTAACACTTATTACTTAGCACTCTCCATCCTGTATCGTTATGCATCTGTTTTCTGCTCTAGTAAGTACCCTGACACTAGTGTGATGATTCAGTTTCGGCAAATCGTTGCATATATTGATATTGGGCACACAAGTATGAGACATGAAATAAGCGAAACTGTTCGCGACGGGAAAGAACAATGAAATCAGAAATTTCCAAAATGTTTGGAAAGTTAAGCTTAACACCATGAAATGTAAGTACATTGTCGATGCTCATCAAATCCAACGAACGCTGTTGATTTCCTTGCACCCTGGGCTGTTCCTTTGCATCCACCATTTCTCTAAGAATTCAAGCGTGAAATCAGAATGCAGAAACTGGGTTTTACCAGTGCAATCGATGAGAATATACTGGAAATCTTCAAATTGAATGGCATGCTATTGTAAACATTTGTACAAATTATCATTGAGACTGTGACACTGGAAAGCGTTCTAACCGAATAAAGCTTCTCTCCTAATGTCCGGACATATAATAGTGTTTCAAGTTCGTAGTTTTGCAGTCATATGTCTCCAAGGAAGTAAGGATCGACCGGGGCAGAAAGTAACGTGGGGCAAGTTAAAAAAAGCTTATTCGGGATATTACTCTACACATGCACCGTTTGTTTTCTACACAGAACAGGGGACTGCGGATGCCGGAATTCTTCACGTTAGTAGTAAGATGGGATTTGTAATATCTGGGGAGACAGACCAAATTTCATTTTGCAGGATTGGTGAGTAAAAACGTTCATACTTATATTTCATTTCGTAGACATTTTACTTATCAGTCGGTTAGTTCAAGCTTTTAGTGTGACTATCGCCATCCATTTTCCTTTTTCAATATGCAACGTGCCGTATTGTGTGTGCGTTTGTCATGTAACGCTAGTTGGTTTCTGTCCAAGGTTGTGGTTGGGCACATTGTAACATTTAAGGCGGGTCCCGTTGTAACATGGATGTACTTTTTGTAAAGCATTGTATAACCTAGTGCCAACTTTTCAGAAGTAAATAAAGTGGGCCACTACAAGAGCCAAACTGAAATTGGGAACTAGAGTCAGGAACAGTATCATGCAGCTGCTCCCGAAGTTGAGCAAGCGAAATCAATACGAGAAACTGCAATTACTCACCATCTGTGTCACATCACTTTGTCTCGATACATTAAGTGGAAGTATTGTAAAAAGACACCTCATCAGATGGATACAGCAAAAAGGACCAATTATGCACTACAGGATAAGAAAACCAATTGGCCAACTACATTCAAAAAGGCACTGATTTTATTTTGGCTTAATATGTCAGGGGACACGAATGCTAGCTTACCAGTACATATTTAAATTTGGTATCCAAAGGCCTGAGTCATGGGACACTATCAAATGTGCTGGAGAGGTTTGGCTGAGCAACTTTCGTTGGAAGAATATTATTTCTCTGAGGATAGCAGAAAACATAATTCTTGCAAGGGCCATTGGTTTCAATCATCATGCAGTCATGATATTATTTGACATTACAAATTTTAACACGCGCAAAATATTCCCTTGACCGATTTTATAATGTGGATGAAACTATGATAACAACTGTGCCTACAGAAAACCGTATGCTTGCAAGAAAAAGAACAATATCTGTTGAGAGATTTGTTTCATCTGAAAAAGGCACACCGATTATTTTAATGTGTGCTGTCAATGCAGTGGGAAATGCAGTTCCAAGCATGTTTATTTTTTCCACAAAAGAACTACAGGGGTGACTTCATTGCTGTTTCTTCTCCTGGATCTTCAGGCATATCTAATGGATCAGGTTGTAACAAGCAAGAGAAGTTTCTTTATTATATAAAAACCTTGTATTCACCTTTCTCGTCCATCTTTAGCTAATGCAATACATTTGCTTCTGGATAATCAGATTTCATACCTTTATGTTTCAGCAATTGACCTCCGTAAAAAACTTATATCACATTACTTTCTCTACCTACTCATTCATCACATAAATTGCAGCCACTTTATAGAGTAAATTTTGGTCCTTTTAAAACCTTTGCTAATAACGGAGCCTATACTTGGATGAGAGAAATCGCAGCCCATGCAATGATCATTTGTGACATTCCAGCCATTGTCGGCAACACTCTCCTTCAAGCATTTACACGCGATACAATAATTAAATTATTTCGATCTACTAGAATTTTTCCAAGTATAGGGGACATTTTAATGAGTCAGACTTTGTTACCTCTATGGTCACTGAAAGACTATTGTCTGAAAATAGGAGATCATCTTCTACATTATAAGCTACAGAATAATGCAGCTCACAATTGGCACGGTTACCTGAAACAACCCACGTTGCACCAGTCAAGATAGCTACCGCAAGAGGTACACTTTGTTCACTTGGTGCTTCAAGTTATCAACTACTGTCTTCAGTTTGTGCTGGTCCAACAAACGTTGACCACATGTTTAGTCCTGGTTTGCTATTACCATACCCACTTTCAGACAGAAAGACAATTGGAGAAATTCGCAGGAAGCTAAAATGTGCTGTTCTCTTTTATCCTCTCCTAAAAGGCATTTTGTTAAGAAGGAAGAAACAAGCTGAACAAAAGAGAAATAAAGGCAAGCGGAGACTACCGAGAAAAAGCTTCTTGAAGCAACAGAAGCAAAAGGATAAGGCAACCTCTGCTTCATGTTCTGATGAAGAGGAATATTTATGCCTCGTGTGCATAGAAAGCTACAGTAACAGTCATCCTGGTGGGATCTGGATCCAATGCTTAACGGGTGGACTCTGAGCTTATGAGCAATGTGCGGACCTTCGTAGCCGAGACATTCTGTATGTTTGTCACAACTGTTTTTCTGATTAGCTTTCCTGTTAACATTACAACTTTCTGCTTTTGTGTAGTTTCATTTCACTAAGAATCCTAAGGGCACAATTTGCCTGGTACGATGTTAAATTTACTTTGGTACCCGAGGCAAAAACTAAAAGAGGAGGTCACTATACACAAATGTTTACACACATTTCTACACCCCACATGAAGCAAATGTTAAAGGACCACTATGTGGATTGACAATCTATCAATGTTATAATCAAATTTAGATAAAATGGGGCAATAAATAACTGAGACATAATAGCTAACGTAAAGGTGTTCTAATCTGCCTCGCCCTTCACCACTTGCCTCCGTTTTGCCTCGTAGATCTAATCTTCACCAGCAAGTCCAGCTTCTTAATGAGCTAAACAAGTTTGCTAATTGGAAGCTGCGTCAACCACATTTTACATCTGCCGCTATTTGCAACACAGCAATTTGCATTGGCGCCTACCAAATTGTGCTACTAGAAAACGATGGCGCATTATATTTGAGAGATAAATTTGAGGTATTGTAATCTGGTTAGCAATGTCGTGCTTGAGAAACACGCAAATATTATAACATTGTTTAACCGACCTAGTCCGTACTGAGCGAGAGTTAATGGCAAGCTGTCGTCCCCATTCGATTTATCCAGAGGCGTGCGACAGAATTGGTCAGCTGTCACCATTTGTTTTGGTCTTCAGGGTTGATGAAATTATGGTAACAGTGTTCACCTAACTCTCGACCACACAGCGAGAGCCCATATTTCTCCATGATTCCGGAAAAGCACATTATACTTCCACGGCGTTTGCAGGTACACTGTTTGGTAGCTTTCTAATTGTTGGACTTTATAAAGGTTGCTAGTAAAGAACCGTGTCTTCACGACAGTGAAATCTTCTACTGGCAAGTGGTGAGTAGGTTGTTATAACTCAGAATGCACTCGCAAATTCTAGGCGTAATATTTCGTCAAGTCGCATTTTGACAGTTTCTAATTGGACGATCTTCAGGTTTACTTAATCTCTAGTACTAATTAGTTCGTCCAAAACTGTAAACTTACGACATTTCCCCTCTTTCTTGCTGTTTCATTTACTGTGCCATATTATTTGCTACACGTTGAACGCTCTGCCAAAATACGTCTCTCTTGTTTTTATTATGAGTCGTTAAACTTATATGTGTCTATTGGATTCCACTGTTTGCGGACAATATTTCATCATCAAAATGGCTTCTGCCCGCCCCCTTAGTTCCACCGCCCAAACTTTGCTTTATTTGGTGACCGGCTTTGTGATACCGCAATAGCAAGATAATTTGCATAATTGCTACTCGCTGATAAATGCATGAAATTCAGGAAATCTTCGTTCCAAGATGTTAAATATGAGGATAGATTTAATCCAGTGTCCTCTGCTGAGCAGCAGTATTCCACATTACGTAGAATTCTGGAATCAGAGCAACGTTTAGACAACGCGTTTGAAGGAAGTGAATGTAGTGTTAGCTGGTACTGTTACCCTGAGTATTCATTCAGAACATGATCTGTGTAAACGTGAGTACACCAATGATTTTTTCCTTGCTTGTGCTGACAAATATTTTTTCAACCTCTTTGACAGAGACGCGGAGATACCAAGTAGCTGTTGATGAGAACGCCGCCCCTCTAACCACTTTCCGAACCCAGCCTTGAATCTGCGACATATTTCGAAATTCGTGACATAGCGAGACTGGCGGAACAGTTTCTCACGCTGGTGCGTTAAAGAACTTATCCGGGCTACGCAAAAGTGCGACACTATATTTCGTGGATGATCCCTTGCGTTACTACATGTTTATCCGTAGCTTCCAAGTGCATATGCTGAATCTATCGACAACACCCAAGGTCCGACTGTTTTATCACATGAACAACTGCGCAGGGCAGACAAGGAAAGCACTTGACATGGTGAATCAGATAGGGAAGAAATTTCTCAACAGCTATGGGTAGCGTCAATAGTCAGTGACCACCTGTGATTATTGTGTTGTGCCTATATACTTCGTTAAAAACAGATGGACAGGGAGCAATTGTCTGATCATTGTAGCGCAGTTTGCAAATAGTTTACATCGTCCAGTTTCATCAATTGCAGCGCAGGCCAGTGATAGTCCTGTCCCCAAGACTTCTAATTTGGACCAACCATTTCGCACAGACTTCCAGCATGAAATCAATCAGCTGAAGCTGTGTTATACTAGCGGAATGGATGAACATCGGCCGGCACTTTTCAATTTCGAAGAATCACTATTGTAAAATATGTGCATACTTTATCAGTGAAACGGTGACCTCAGGAAACTGTTCTCGTCCACCGAAACTGCTCTGTTCCGATTGATAATTGTGGTTATAATTCGGAATTCGGTAGTCATGGGGTACTAGTCTGATCTCCAACCTCTCTGCGTTACTTGCCTCTGTTTTGCATCATAGATCAATGGAGGCCTTTGAAGTCCAACCAAATCGTGTTATTAAACCACAATGATGCACTACACTTAGCAGATAATTTTGCCCTATTTAGAATCTGGTTAGGAGAGTGTGCTGGAGAAACTTGTAAATATAATAACATTGCTTAACCTGCCCAGTCCCTACAGAGTGCGAGCTAATGACAAGTTGTCGCCGCCCTTCGATTTATCCGGAAGCGTGAGAACAAATTATCAGCTGTCACATTTCGTTATTGCTTCAGGGTTGATGAATTTATGGTAACAGCGTTCACTGGACTCACGACTACTAGTGGCCGTCAGCACTAGGCAGAATCTCATGTCACTAGACCGCGGAAGATGGCATCAGAAGTTAAAGACCTCCAAGGCATATACAATATCGCGCTGCCGTTGCTCCGCTGCCATGCAGTGTACACTTAGCAGAAGTCAAAATCTAGAATAGTGCGAGGCTAAATCCAGCATTAATACTCCAGTAAGGCGTCAGCAGAATTGTCTCACAAGTTTTCGACCCGGCATTCAATATTTTAGACTCTACCTATCTTCATATATATGTGCGCATAAATTGTTTCCACTGCAGAAATGCAGCTGTACGCTCATTAAGTAAATAATCCTATTTTACTTGGAACATGCTTCCGAGAAAGGATAAATTTTTCTAATCCGTTTGCGGAAACACTTTTTGGTGGATCTTTTATCTGAGGAAATGTTTACGTACAATTTAAATCCGTTTGCCCATGCGAATTTTAAATTCACTATGGTGAACTATGCTGCCGAAAATTTTTGAGTAGATTGTTCATTCTTAGAATGCACTCAATGGAACAGGTATAATACGCATAAAAATCCAAGGCTTGACAAGTCCCTTGCGCTGGATTGTCGGAATTACTTTAGTTAATGAAGTTACACAAAAGTGACTACACTTCTATGGATTTACCATATTTTTCACGTGAACCCATAGGCATATCCGTCTACTCAGATTTGGTGGGGTTGGTGAGCAAAATGTTTGTCTGCGTCTTGTCGTCAAAGTGAACAGAAATCAGATCAAGTAATATAAATGAAGCAAAGCATCGCCGAGTCGCTTTATAAATGGGAAGCATAGGCACTGACATGACACAAGTCGACACAGCGTTACACGGTTGACCAACTCGAAAGGAAAAATAATTCCCGCGGCACTCTAACCGACGGTATTAGGTGGCAACTTTTATTTTATGACACCTCAATTCGTTTTATAAGGTACGTAGCTAACTGGCTTTCCGAAATCCATCAGTTTTCCGACCCGGCACAGTGATGTCGAAACATCAGAGAATACAGTTGATCTAGCTTCCGAGGATTACGAGCCAGCTATAAACCACGAATAAAGAAATGATCCTAATTGCCTAGCGTTTGATTCGTTTCACTGGCTCAATGTGCCTGACACTCCGAAGGAACTGCCTAAATTGTTGATAAGGAAGGAATGCGTCCGGATCCATAGTACAGAATCGACGAAACGTGGTTGGAAATGTTCTCGAACAGTGGTAACTGAACCACGCTTACACGATGTGTCGCAATTATCCTCAAGTTCAATAGTAATTGATGCAGAAAAGCGGTAGACATCCGAATGCCCCAATTGAAAGTGGGTTGACTTCAAACGGAATTAAATAAGCGAAAGCGGAAATATTGCAAAATGTTCCAGAAGCCGCGTTTGCAAAGCTGCTTCAAATAATGAGAGGTTATCAACTAAAGAGTCAAGAAGACGTCTCCAAGCTTCAACTGCGTCACAAAGCAATCTCTGTCCACTTTCGTTCGAGTGAATTTTACGTGGAGGCAGAAGACTGCATTGGTCCCCCGTTCCATACAAGGAACGGTGAAACTATACGGGTTAAAAAGTAATGCTGTTCTTGTCCCGTTGGGTGGTTTTACAGAGTTTTGCAAAATAAAATAACAGTGGATTATTTACGTTTCAAAGATGGTCATACCTTTTGTTTCACTGTAGTCCTGCCATCTGTGTAGCTCCACGGCACCATTATGTAAATATATTACAAGTATATTCCAGGAGTGGTATGAATATAGAGTAAAAGGTAACAAAGTGTAGGGTAGTAGGTGAGTCATCCAGCCGTATTTAAAAATGGTTTGTGATGGTGCAGAATTGACTGATGCTGGAATAGCATTCCACGAGTGACACATGCGGACGGAAAGGGAATTCCTGCGGTAATTCAGGCAGCTGTTTCTTTAGGTGACCACTCAGCTTGAGTTGGAATTATAGCGAGACACATTGAGGTGGATCGTTCGAAATTAAATACACCATTATCAAGTCACTTCGTAAGTCGCGGTAACGTCCTATGAATACCCCCAATCTGTCCATCCTCTCCTCGTATGAAAGATGGCGCATTTGAATAATCTGTTTTGATGCTGAGGTGTATCTAATGCACTAAGGTCGTGTTTTAGCCATGTGTGCCAGGCTTTACGTACATAGTCGATATGAGGACGAACATAAGCACCAAGCATCTGTCGATAAATAGGGCGATCTATTTGTCTGAACCTTCGTCGTAGCAGGTCCGTATGTTGGTTAGCAGTTTTGGCGATTATCGCGGACTTCCTAAAACGACCCAGATCATCCTGAACCAGTACGCCCAAATCACGTTCGGTGGCAGCTAGCCGTAGCATATGCGTTCCGAGAGTATATCAGTGGTTGTTCTGGCGACGTATAGATAGCCCCTAGCATTTGATCATATTGAATTGCAGAGCATTTTGGATGGACCACTGATGTACCGTGTCTGGATCCCTCTGAAGCAGTTGTTAGTCGGTATTCCCCTGAACATGGCACCCAACCTTGACGTCATCGACAAAGATAAAGGAGCTTGGTTTACTTACCTGTGTGAGGTCATTGAGAAATACAAACAACAATCGGTGACCCAACAAAGAGTCCTGAAGCACACCAGATTCAAATTGTATGGGGTCATAGAAGGAGCTCAGAACTCTGACCACCAATTGCCGCTGAAGGCGATTGATGGCCATCCTGCTTAGTAGACGCTCACCGATGCCGTAAGTATGTAGCTTTGAAAGGAAACTACCAGGATGAAGACGGTCTAGCTGTTTTCGAGCAATCCAGGTGGATCACGTCAACATCACCTACTGCCTCAGCTTACTGGATCAACCTGTTCTGTGCTGATAGCAACTTCGTTGTGCCAGTTCGATTTCGACCGGAGCCGTGTTGCTCAGAAATAATAATGTTGTTTTCCACCTAGCCCACGAGCGCATCGGCTTTGAAGGATTCTATAACATTTGACAGGATATGGAGTAGGGAAAATGGGCGGTCGTTTGCGACCTCGGTGCTGCTTCCACTTTTGTGAAAGTGTTCTTTAATTCCAAGAGACCGCACGGTAGTAACTTGTTTCTGGTCTAAACAACACTGAATGAATTGAGACAGTGGCTATTTCAGTTGACTTTCTGCTGCGCCCAGTGCCTCTGGGCGAATATTATCGACACCCGGGGGTTTGTGGTTTGCGTAGCTTGGTTAGATTCTGCAAGACAGCTTTGGGGGCGAAGGAGATGTGAGTGAGTTCCGGCGGTGGAGTGATAAATGTGTGAGAATCTCCGATGTTAATACTCACTGGAACGTGGTGCATACTGCATCCCCACCTGCTTTGCTGATTCTGTATTCGTTCATATTGGAACATCTGTTGTCTTGAGTATCCGAACTCCTTGCCTCACCTTCCGCAGACGATTGACGTGCTTATCCAGCAGTTTATGATTGGCGCTGAAGGATTTTGTCATCTTATGCTGTTGCGCGGCTTCGTGATCTCTGAGCAGGTGAGTGCTGTGGTTTTGTTAGAATATGGATTTATCCAACCCTTCTGGTGTTGAGGATAATCTATACTCTCGCAAGGCTGCGTTACATACTGCCAGAAATTTTTGAGTTCTGCTCCTTAGGTAAATAACAGCTTCAGACCGTTTGCAAACGTTTGTCTCTGAAGCATCCATAACCATCCGATTGAATTTGTTTACGAACTCGAGCTGGGAGAACCCCAGGGGATTTCTGGCTTTGAACGACCAAGTTTTGACACTGACAAGGTGGGTTACTCGGTCGTAGCATGTGATGGTTTGAGCCGTCTCATTGTCCGCAACTCGATATGCTGCATTTCAATGGAAGTTGATGCTAATAACCTCATGATCAGTACGATCTAACAGGCAGTCCACAACGAACACATCAATCATTTGTTCTTGGATGTTAAGCACGAGATCAGGCACAGATGGTCCATTACCTGTTCTGAAGCGAGTAGGTGAACTGACATGATTATAAAGGGGAACAGTGGTTACAAGCTCATGTAGAATTGCTCTTAATCCTTCTCAGCTCGTGGCAACGGTGTCTAAACAATGCGCATAAAAATCATCTTTGGTCAAGATGTGAGTGTATCTTCCTTTTAGAGTTTGCCTTAGGGCAGTCACAATTTGGTAGTCCGTTTCGGATGTAGAGTTATTGGGACGTAATTCCAAGGCAATAAATTAAGTTTCGCTGCCTCTTAACTGTCGAGGGCTCTACAGCAAATCAGGAGACAGCAAATTTGCAACCTCCGTGACCTCGCACTCTAATTCTCTTCGGTAATACAGAAATACGCGCCTCCTTTTATCAGTCTGTCTTTCCGAATATCTGACACGCTATGTAGCAAATTTCAGCGGCCGTCGTTTCAGTGTGTAACCCAGTCTCCGTGATGCCAATGATATCATATTTCTGGGATACTTGTTAATGGTTCAGTTAGACCCGTTTATTTAACTGGCCTTGAGCATTATTGTATCAGCATGTTAGTTTTACCGGTCTCTAGTAGATCAGAAGAAATCAAGGTATTTTGGTGTTTGAGTGTTGACCGATGTGAGGTCGCCCGTCATTAGCTTTTTGAAGTGATACCGATATTACTTCCGTAACTTGTTATGACCAAGACGCACCCTAACCCTCATCTAGATCTACGTCAGTATCGACACCAAGAACCCGATACTGCTCCCACATCGACACTTTGTAACTAGTTTAATTATTATGGAGTGTCAGCTAGCATTCGACATTTCGGTCCTGGTCACGTACACATTGAGCTTAAAACCAATTGGTCAAGGTTTGCTTTCATTACAAATATATCTCATCGTCCATCACCGTTTGCCAACAAAAGCGTACATTGGCGCTGTTAGCAAGGACACAGCCTAACGTATGCATCAGTGCATCCAAGTTAAGTTTATGCCTGAACGTTAAACACCTGTGTCCGTCTGCCGTTATTATTAATTGATAACTGGGATTCTGTGTTCGCGTGACTTCGAATGGCTCGCACCCCAGGTTGCTGTATTTTTTGAGACTTACTGTTACACAAATAGCCATCTTATTACACCGCTCTGTTTTTCGGTTTTCGTCTGGCTTAACAGCTGGCGACGGAAGTAACGATTTTATTGGATACGAAGAAAATACAACGCACTGTCGTTTCCAGTAGAGCAACTCACTGCAATACTTCAACATCAACTGAAGCAATTTGAAGAAAGCCAGACACGATTGTCCAAAAATATCCTTCAGCATTTTGCGGTTTAAGCGGGACCAACCAATGAACAGCAACAATTTTTAGCGAATGCGATTGCAAACAACATTGGTGAGTTTCAGGATGACTCGGATGAGGGCCTACCATTCGATTCCTAGTTAAGGAATTACCAAGACGTTTTCCGGTACGAATTCACTGATGCTGACGACGGATAAAAGCGCAGACTGCTTTGCGAAGCCGGGAACCAAGGAGCATGGCAAGTTTTACAATTTCACTTTGCCAAAATGCCACAGGTTTAATCTTTGACAAACTTGTACCTATGCTAAATGACATTTTTGGTGAAATGTCTTCCTTATTCAGCGTCCGATGCAGCTGCATGAAGTTCGTTAATTGCGCGTCAGACGATTTCGTAACTTACGCCAGTACGTCAATCGTCATTACGACCGTTTCAGGCTAAAGGTCATGTCAGACGACCAGTTCAAGGCCTTAGTTTTCTTCTGTGGTCTCCAAGCACCCGAGGATGCCGAAATGCGCAGGTGGCTGCTTAGTAAAACTGAGTAAGACTGATCCGTTAATCTCATGCCCATCACTTCCGAGTGCCAGAGGTTAATCAACTTGAAGTATGATACGAACAT